>JAGFNQ010006771.1:23170-57589 GCA_024364735.1 Boesenbergia rotunda | reverse complement strand
ACCTCCTAATCGGTCACCAGACCGATCAGATCATGACCAGACCGATCAGGCTCCATCCTGATCGATCTTAGTGAGGAACTCGCGAAGCTGGATCGTTCTCCAGAATGATTTGCACAGTGATTCAGATCGGTCACCAGACCGATCAGGAGCAGATCAGCAGGGGAACTCAACCTCACTGAGTGCTTCCTGATCGGTCACCCGACCGATCACGAGCCAAGCAGTGGGTGAAACATATACTCCCTGATCGGTCACCAGATCGATCAAGAGCCGCACAGTAGGTTCCCAACCTCATTGTGTGCTCCCTGATCGGTCACCAGACCGATCAGTCATTGCTGGATTGGTCACCAGACTGATCCACGATGGAGCAGCGTGCCAGCTTCCCTGATCGATCACCAGACCGATCCAGGGACTCAAACCTAGCCCTCCAAGCTAGGTTTTCATCCACCTTAGCCCTCCAAGCTAAGGATTTTTCACCTAACCCTCCAAGTTGGGAATTTCCACCTAACCCTCCAAGTTAGGACTTTTCACCTAGCCCTCCAAGCTAGGACTTTTCACCCAACCCTTCCCAATTAGGACTTTTCCAAACCTAGCCCTCCAAGATAGGACCTGAGCCTTCAAGCCAGGACTTTTTCACCTAACTCTCCAAGTTAGGACTTTTCACCTAGCCCTCCAAGCTAAGACTTTTCACCCACCTCTTCCGAATTAGGACTTTTCAACAACTAGCCCTCCAAGCTAGGATTTACCACACCTAACCATCCAGGTTAGGATTTTCCTACACCTAGCCCTCCAAGCTAGGATTTTCTATAACATGCCTGATCCATGACCAAGACTTAATCATAATCAATAATCATTAACCTAAACTAAAATCGGTGTCAACACCAAAATAACAATCAGGGTCAGACTGCATCAACAATCTCTCCCTTTTTGTTGTTTGACAATCCGATTTTAAGTTTAGGGATTCTCAATCAATTTCTCAACTTTCAGAATCATAGGGGAATTAAGATCCTCCCCCTACAATATAATCATTTTAAACTTAACCAACCAACACTCTCCCCCTTTGTCGAACACCGAAAAGGGTCTAGAAGGGCTGTTAAGTTTAAACCACACTCCCCCTCAACTCTAGGGGTATCCCAAAACAATAAAGATTTGATATTTCATAAACATATGAACACATATGATAAGAGTAGGGCATGGTAATAAAAACATATGTATCATATGAACAAGGCAGCATAAGCAACATCATAAGCATGCATAATAGAATGAGGCATATAGACAGATAGTAATTAAGTGAACACATATACACCAACATCCTAAACATGATAAGGCAAGCAAAATATCAGTGCATCATAATGCAAACTCTATACACTTTACAAGGGACTGAGCACAACCAAATATAACATCCATCAAAATAGTCAATGCCATCAATGCTCATCGTCTGAAGAATCACCAATATATATGACCCCTCCTGGCGGAGGGCCGCTCGGGGACGCACCATCAGGAAACGTATGATGATACCACTCCTTATACCATGTCTCCTGTAGTGAGTTGATCTCAGAGACGTCGGATGCGAGAGCGTCGAGGTGGCGATTGAAAGACTGAAATTCCGAGCTGACCTCCTGGTGCCAGTGCTCGGAAATGTGTAGCTCGTGCTGCATCAACTGCTCTAACTCCGCAACCTGCCAGCGTAAATCAGGAGCCCACTCATGGTCAGGGACTGCTCTCGGTTACTCCCCCTCATGTCGTCGAACCATCCACCACAGCCCCCGTGATCCGACAACAATGCCAGATTGGGCCATCATGCGACGATCAATTCGACAATCATGTAGAACCATGGGTATAATGCTGCCCTGTGAAACATCAATGCCAACCGACTCCAGTCAGGCAGTGATGATATGGCCAAATGGCATGTAGACTGTCTGGGTGGACTACATACAGTAGACAATGATGGAGAAATAGACCGAAGCCACCGGGTCATAGTCTAACTGTTGATGCATCCCGTAGAGCATCAAACAGTGGAACGGGTGAATCTCATCTAGGTGTTTCGAAGTGGTTGAAAGAAGACAATTAGTGATGATCTTAAACAAGACATACTCAACGGGGGAAAGGCGAAGAGCAGGAAATGTGAGAAAATCACGGGCGCACTCACTAGAATCCTGTGGCCTGGGATGGCCTAGAAAGTACTCGTAGATGGAATCAGGAGTGACCCCATCAAACGGAACCGAATGAGGATCAGGAGGATAAGGGTAGAGAGAAAAGTGATTCTCTGACCGACGACAACCAAGGAAATCGGTGAAAATAGATAGATTGAAATCAAGGCCAACACTGGCAACGCGAGTTTTCTACCCCATACCCTCCCCACTGACCATGTTGTTATAGAATTCAGAGACCAGATCAAGGTTGATTGGCCTATGAAGGTACAGGATGGGTTGAAGATTATAATATTCAATACTTTGTCGAACTGTTGGACAATGTTCGTAGATAAAAGTTTGGTCTATAGTTCGACATGGCATGAGTTTGAAATTGTGCCATTGGAAGTTTAGAGCCAAAGTAATATTCTGAAATCTAGTATGTGGAGGTGGTGGAGGCCTTGAAAGAGGGGTAGATGATGAAGGGGCTTTCCCCTTTGAGCTTCCCTCAACGACTTCTTTGCCCTTAGAAGATTTTCTAGAGGATTTAAAGAATTGATCACACAATGATAATCACAGGATGGAATAGATCATACGAACCCAAGTTCAACAAAGATCCAAGAATTGATCATAAGGTAGGGCATGGAATACATTAGTCATAAACCAAAATAATTGATAAAGTGAGATGGGTTTAATCAATGAGCATGGCAAGGAAGGGTCACGACCAAAACGTGAGTTCATGGCACAACATCAAAACATGGTTAGTGCAAGTACAAACACTAAGTACTGATCTGCAAGAAAATCTAAACCAAAAGCATACTTTGGTGCCATTGATGAGTTTCTTGAAGATTGGAAGAATAGCTTACGCAGAAGAGGCTCTCGGTGCAAGAGACAAACACAAACCCGTGAGCAAGAAACAGAGACTTGCTGAAGACAAAGTGAGGCTCGCAGGAAGTCTTCTCACGGCCACGCATGCGCTCACTCACGAGAAGAAGACGAAGGCACTGGGAAAGCTCTCGCACACACTGAAGGTCGCGCAAGTGGGAGGTTTCGGCGCTGGGGTTTGGCAATGAGAGGTTTCGAAGGAGTTAAACGGTTGGTGGATCGGTCCACCAACCGCAATTTAATGCGATTGAATGGATCACCGTTCGATCTGATAGCGCCTAGATTGATCAGGCTATAGACTGATCGGACTGACCTGGGCCTGATCGGTCGGGTGACCGATCAAGCGCGCTCCTGATCAATCGGCTGATCGATCAAAACATGAACAGTAGGGTCCGGAGAGAAACCTGTGAGCCCCTTGATCGGTCTGTGGACCGATCCCAGCAGGGTGCTAGATCGGTCTAGGGACCGATCCAGGCAAGCACAGAATGTTTGGACAAAATTTCGCCATGTCACTGCTTCCCCTCTGATCGGTCTATGGACCGATCAACACAAGAAGGGGCCAGATCGGTCCGGGGACCGATCAGGGTTCTTGATACTCCCAGATACGATCTGAAATTTTCAGTTTCAGACTTTGACACGTTTTCTGAAAGGATTTGATGAAGGATATCAATCTTGGAAGTGATCCCTTGACTAAAATTGATCCCTAAACAAGGATCAAAGGTCCTTAGAGGTTCAACAATCACTTTGCTCCACCCAAGTGGAGTCAAACTCAATCAACAGTCATTCATACAAATTTGTCTCAAATCCAAGTCTCCAATCAAGTTTCCTTGATTGGAATGTCCAAGTATGATCATGGAGCCAAATACACATGAGTTATGCATTGGTTTTCCCCATACTTGGTCACCGAAGTGATTTTTATCTCGTCAACTTAATTTCTCAATGGATGCATTGACATTTTGAGAAATTGAGTTGATCCTAGCATCTCACCCCATATCTAGCAAACAAAAACATTTTGGTAAACCTTATAGTTTGTGTGAGATGTCCCCAAAGTTACCCAATTGTTTTCCAACAATTTCAATGTAGTCATAGAGGGTTTTGAATGCATTTTGAAAACTATGAAGCGCGACACATTCCCAACTCCCTTCTTAAGAAACTAAACTCATTTTCAGGAAGTGGTTTAGTGAAAATGTCAGCGAGGTTTGACTTGGACTCTACATGTGAGAGTACAATATCTCCCCTAGCAACATGATCCCTAATGAAGTGATGACGCACCTCAATATGCTTGGTTCTAGAGTGATGGACTGGATTTTTGGTTAGGTTAATTGTGCTAATGTTGTCACACAACACTTGCATACTTTTGTAACTTAATCCATAGTCATCTAGAGTGTGGATCATCCACAACAATTGCGAGACACTCTCTCCCATAGCAATATATTCTGCCTCAGTCTTGGAGAGAGCAACACAATGTTACTTCCGACTTGACCAACTAACTAAGGACGAACCTAGGAATTGGCAACCCCCACTTGTGCTTTTCCGATCCAACTTACATCCAGCGTAGTCTGAATTGGTATAGTCAATTGAATCAAAAGATTCGGTATGGGGGTACCAAAGACCAACATCAATTGTGCCTTTAAGGTATCTCAAAATCCTCTTAACGACAATCAAGTGAGATTCCTTGGCACAAACTTGATACCTAGCGCACATACCCACAGCAAAAAGAATATCAGGTCGACTAGCTGTGAGGTATAGCAAACTACCTATCATGCTCATATATTGAGCCAAATCAATGGGGTTACCACTCTCATAATTGTCTAATCTTGTGTTTGTAGCCATGGGAGTGGTTACCTCTTTTGAATCACTTATATTGAATTTACGGAGTATTTCTTGTGTGTATTTCGATTGATGCACATGGATCCCATCTCGAGTTTGTTTGATTTCAAGTCCAAGGAAGAAGGTAAACTCTCCCACTAGACACATTTCAAATTCACTTTCCATGTGTCCAATGAATTCATTTAAATAGCCCTTGTTATTTGAGCCACAAATTATGTCATCGACATATACTTGGGTCACAAAAATATTGTCACCATCTCTTCGTAGAAATAGTGTGTTGGATCGAGAGAACCGATAGAGGGGGGGGGGTGAATATCGGAAATCGTTCGGATTTTAGGTTTAGAGCAGTTACGCAGCGGAAAGTAAATCACAACACACGCAGACACAATTATTTTTACTTGGTTCAGAGCCTAGGTCGACTCCTACTCCAAGACCCACGGTCGTTGACCGTTTTCTGCGGGCAATTCTATATGTCGCAAAAATAATTTACAAAAATATTTTATAGAATTCAGTATAGTAAACTAAAATAGCTCTTCGTTATCGACGTCCGATGTAAGTTGACTTTTCGGAGCGGAGGGACGTCGTCAGCTCGAGTTGGGAGGTTTCCGGGGCAGAGCGCAGGAGCATAAGAGCGTTGAAGCGTTGAATTGAAGTGTTGTTCGAAGCTTGGGGTTGAGGGCCCATTATATAGGGCCTGGGGGCGCCCGGGACGTCGGGGGCGCCCCCCCCCCCACGTGTCACACGATCCATTTCCAGCGCGGTCAACATTTGATCCCTTCAAAATCCGGATCCAGTTTGACCGGGGCGCTGGGGGCGCCCGGGTTGACCGGGTCAAACTCTATCCCTTGGCTTCGCTTGGCTTGAGCTTCGATGTATTGCTGTTGGGGGCGCCCGGAGCGCTGGGGGCGCCCGGGAGAAGCGGGGGCGCCCGGGAGCACGGGGCCGCCTGGAAGTTGAGCTATCGAAGCCTGTCTTGCTTACTTGTGTTTTGTGTTTACCTTGGGGGCGCCCGGGACACTCCGGGCGCCCTGGTCAGCTGTTGCCTCATTCCTTTGAGGCTCTCTGAGCTGCAGACACACGTTCCTTCTGTAACGACCCGGAAAATTCTCTTAATATTTTCTTAAAATATTAAGCATGTCTAGATAATTTTCCGAGGGGCCCAGAAATAATTATGTAAAATTGGGCCTAGAAATCCATGTTTTCTCATTTAAATTGAGAAAAACTAGGTACTAATGAGCTTTAAAAGGGCTCCAAAAATGGGTATTAATTAGGTAAAATTAATATAAATTAGGTAAAAATTAATATAAATATAAAAGAATTTTATTTAGGAATATTGGCATAATTATGGGTGATTTTGGAGAATTTTTGAAATAAAAGGGAAATTTTCGAAAATAAGAAAAAGGATTAAATAAAATAAAAATAAAGGTGCATGGGCCAAGGATTGAACCTTGGACCTCTTGTACAAGAATGAATGCTTTAACCAACTCACCTAGCAAGGAATTCTTGTGAGGAAAGGAAGTGAATGGTGGTTAAATGGTAGAAGAAGATGAAGGGCCATGGAAAACTCTTCATTCACCACCTTAATGGTTGATTAATAAGGGGGTTTGGGAGTTTCATTCTTCATGCCATCAATTGCATTTGCTCCTCTCTTCCTTCTCCATTCTTGCCGAGCACACAAGGAGGAATTCTCCCTTGAGAAAACTCCACAAAAGCTCCCCTTCTCCAAGATCTAAGGTCTTCTCAAGGTTCTAAGGGCTAGGTGTGGTCAAGTCTTCTTTCTTCTTTCCATCCAAGGTCTAAAAATCAAGAAATCTAAGGTAAGACTCCCTCACCTGTGGTTTAATATCTACCTATGATTTCCATGATTTTTCGCATGATATATGGGTTAGTTTCGGATTTAATGTTGAAGGGAAACAAAATCAAGGTTCCTAGGTTCAAAGGTTTCGGCCAGCATATTTTAAAGGTCCATAATTATGCTAAAAATTATGATAATATTACTTGATGTTCCCTTATGATGTTTAGAGGTTAAGTGTAATTTTTGTGGATTTTTGGAGTACCCTAGAACACCCTAGGGTCTCGGCCAACATGAAAGAAGCAAAACCCAGAACCTTAAGTTCAAGGGTTTCGGCCACCATGTTTTAAATGTATAAAAATATTTTAAAAATCATGATAATATTATTTTATGTTCCCTTATGATGTTTAGACGTTATTTGTAATTTTTGGGGATTTTTTGAGTACCCTAGGTTACCCTAGGGTCTCGGCCAACATGAAGAAGCAAAAACCCAGAACCTTTAGTTCAAGGGTTTCGGCCACTATGTTTTAAATGTCTAGAAATATGTTAAAAATCATGATAATATTATTTTATGTTCCCTTATTATGTTTAGAAGTTAATTGTAATTTTTGGGGATTTTTGGAGTAACCTAGGACACCCTAGGGTCTCGGCCAACATGAAGAAGCAAAAACCCAGAACCTTTAGTTCAAGGGTTTCGGCCACTATGTTTTAAATGTCTAGAAATATGTTAAAAATCATGATAATGTTATTTGATGTTCCCTTATGATTTTAAGAAGTTAAGTTTAATTTTTGGGAATTTTTGGAGTACCCTAGGACACTCTAGGGTTTCGGCCAACATGAAAGGGACAAAACCAAGGTCCCTATGTTTATGGGTTTCGGCCACCATGATTTAAATGTCTATAAATATGTTAAAAATCATGATAATGTTATTTAATGCTCCCTGATGATGTTTAGAAGTTAAGTATAAATTTTGAGAATTTTTGGAGCACCCTAGAGGCCCATATGGTTCGGCCAACCCCAAGGATCAAGGGTTAGGGTTGAGTCTTTAACTTCAAGCATATGTTTATGTGTTGCCATGATATAAGGATGAAGGATGGTGATTGTGTGAATTATCACATGGCCTTGGGACTCCATAAGTATCGGCCAATAAGGGTTAATAGGATAAGAGTTAAGATTTATTCCAAGTAAGGGTCCCAATGGCCCTATGGTAAGATGTGATTTATGTTTATGAATGATATGCTATGTTATGAATGATATGCCATGCTTACGAATGATATGCCATGTTTATGAATGATATGCCATGGTTATACATGATATGCTATGCTTATGAATGATATGCTATGTTATGAATGATATTCCATGCTTACGAATGATATGCCATGTTTATGAATGATATGCCATGGTTATACATGATATGCTATGCTTATGAATGATATGCCATGTTATGAATGATATGCCATGTTTACGAATGATATGCCATGTTTACGAATGATATGCCATGTTTATGAATGATATGCCATGGTTATGCATGATAAGAATGATGTTACGACAAGTATGTTATGATCATGTTCATGATAAGAATGATGCCATGATAAGTATGCTATGAATGACTTATGAATGATGAAGCATGAAAAGTATTTTTACTTTATGTATGGGCTTGTACCGGACCGAAGTATGGGTCCAAGGGATGGGCACCTTAAGAACGCCCCGGTTATGGACTACCGCAGCTGTCCACGGTTCTGGCACTACCGGAGCTGTGCAACAGGGATGGGCTCCTTAAGAAGCGCCTCGGTTCGGGGACTACCGATTATGTTGTCCTTACCCTAGTAGGTCGGGGCTAGCTACCTTGGATTTACTAGGGATCCGCGCTATGATGTATGTATGTGGTACAAGCCGAGGACCCCAAATGATGTTATGATGATTATGTTAAGAAATGAAAAGTATGTTTTTAAAAGATTAAGCATCCTTATGATATATATGCATTGCCCATGCATTCATTATGGAAAAGTATGTTTATGAAAAGTATGTTCATGAAAAGTATGATTTTAAACTAAGCATCCATATACGTATATGCATTCCACCCATACATTCATACACGTTATGCATTATGTTATGATAATGATGTGTTATGCTTATGCTCCATGTTAAAAGATATGTATGAGAATGAATGATCCATGTTATGATTATGGTAAGAAAATGCTCTTATGATATCTTAGAATGTATGCCTATGTTTATGCCATATAGGTTGGTTTATATCTTATGTTTATATTTATGTCATGTCTCATGCCATGCTAGGAAAGTTTATTAAGTTATGTTCATGCCACATATGATGCCATGCTTAGAATGTTTACGATGTCTATGCTTGATATGCTAGAAAGTATGCCTATGGTTGATTTACATCTTATGCTTATGTTCATGCCACATATGATGCCATGCTTAGAATGTTTAATTATGCTTATGCCTATGTTTATACTTTATGTCATGATAAGAATGTTCAATTAGATTTATGCTTATGTTTATGCTTTATGCTATGATAGAAATGCTTATGATGCTTATGTTCCATATGATTATGAATGAATGACGAATGATTTTAGTGAGTAGGAAAGAGTTTTACTAAGCCTGTGTGCTTATAGTCTTCTTTCCTTATATCGCAGATCATGCAAGGGGATAACGAGGAAGCAGCAGGAGGGCCTGAAATATGTGTGTGATGGTGACTTGGCCCATGAAATCGAATGTGTTAACCGTTTATGCTAAGAACTTTATTTTCGCTACCTATATGCTCGAATAGTGACTTATGGAACTTTATGATAAGATGTCAAGTATGATATGATATGAACCTTATGGTATGATGTTAAGCATGTTATGATATGATGTTAAGTATGACGTTCATATGTTAAGTTCCATGTCATTGTATGAGGGATGGTAGTAGGGGCATGTATATGTAAGGTTTAAGTTATTCCGCTGCAGTATGATGTTACATGCCTTAAGTATGTCAGCGTAACGCCGCTTTAGGAAAAAAAAAAAGCGGGCATTACACCTTCGGTCCTGCATCCAGGGTTAGTCCAAAACACAATAAAACAATAAATTATTAGTTTATATAGCCTTAGCTATCTTGGTTCTGACATTGGGTCTCCAAAATGGAATCCTAGGTCAAACCGACGCCTACTGTTCCCTCGACGGGGAACGCGTCCTCACCTACTCCTCTCGGGAGAATTTACCTGATGCCAACCGTTCCTCTGGTTGGACTTTTGCCTGGCGGTCCTTTGCCAGGTCTTAGATGCCGAGCTGTCCTTCGCCCGGTGCCTAGCATTCCTTCACTAGGGCATCAGTCCCAAGCTGTCCTTCGCCTGGCGCCTAGCAGTCCTTCGCTAGGGCTTGGATACTGGCAGTCCTTCGCCAGTTGCCTAGAAGTCCTTCGCTAGGGCTTGGATACTGGCAATGCTTCGCTAGTTGCCTAGCAGGCCTTCGCTAGGGCTTGGATACTAGCAGTCCTTCGCCAGGTGCCTAGCAGCCCTTCGCTAGGACTTTGTTTCTTGGCAGTCTTTCGCCAGGTGCCTAGCATTCCTTCGCTAGGACTTTGTCTCTGCACACTTGAGTAACATTCTTAGATCACAAATAGACTTAACTTTGAATCCTTTGCCAATATCAAAACAAGGTTTGATATGGTGCTTCCTGCACCATCAATCTCCCCCTTTTTGATTTATGGCAACACAATTCAAAGTTAAGTAAAAAACATATACAGTTTAAGCAAAAATATAAAAACACAATGAAGTATGAACAGAATAGATTAAAAAAATTCTTTATTTCTCATACTCCCCCTAAAACCCTGAATACTCCCCCTAAAACCCTGAATTCTTGTGTTAAAACACTTAACTTTGACCTTTTCTCCCCCTTTGACATATATCAAAAACATACATGGGCGAAAAAAGGTTTCTAATAGAGAGTTTTGAGTTTGTGTAAAACTTCTAAGTTTTTTGACAAAGTGTTTTTAAAAAGTATTTGCATAAAAACTTTTTACACTTAGACAATTTTCCATTTTGCAAACCTAAATTTTGTTTAAAAAAACTTTTACTTACAAGGCTTTGCAAAAAGGAATTTTACTTAGGCTAAATTTTGAAGTTAAATTTAAAAAAAATTCAACTTTGAGAATTTGAAAAAAATTGTTTTTAAAATAATTTGCACACTTAGACGAATTTGCTTGGAAATACTTTGTGTATTTTGAAGAACAACATTTGTAAAGCTTCTAGACAAGTTTTTCACCAAAAACAACTCTACTTAGAAACATTTGCCAAAAATTTCAACTAGTTTTTGCTCTGACAAATTTTGTTTACTAAGTAGAAGAATTTTACTTAAGAAAAAAACATGCACTTAAGAAATTTTGAAATACTTAGAAATGCTTAGAAATTTTTGAAGCACTTTTAAAGAAAATTAAACAAAATTTCCTTTCTCTCCCCCTTAATGTGAAATTCTTCTCCTTCAGTTTTAGACCATTTCTATGTTCAGTTTTGAAAAGGATATTTTGAAAAACTTCTGAGTATCACAAAGGAAATTCTAAGTTAAGAGCAACTCGGAGTTTTCAAAAAAGTTTCTTTAAAAAGGAAAAAGTTTAAGGAGAAGCTTTGTGTATCAGAGCCTATGAGTTTTGAAAACATAAAAATACTTAGTATAATTCTCGAAAGCATAGCTAAAAGTTTAAATTTCTAGATTAAATCCATTTTGAAGAGTATTGTGAGGTTCTAAAAAATATTTTGTAAGAACAAAATTTCCTTAAAAAATTTAGAACAGATTTTTCAAGTACTTTTGAGATAAATTATGATTTGAAACACATAAGTACTTTTAGAAAAGTGTTAGACTTTGGAAAACATGAGTAATTTTTGAAACGTATTAGACTTTGAAAAATATAATATTTTACTTGACTAGATTTCTTTTCCAGTCTGACATAATCCTAGGAAGCCTTGTTGACTACAAGGTCATTTTCCTAAGTGTCCTGGAAATTCTCCAACCCAAGTAAATATTATTTCAATCATAAGCCACAACAATAATAGCATTTTGAAAGACTTATATTTTCAGCAAGGATTTTGAAGATATAGTTCATGAAAATATGTTATTAAATAATTTCAAAACAGATAATTATTAATAAAAACTTTTCAGAAATCTTTTTTTGATTCAGCCTCCCCCTAAATTTGACACTGTCTGACTTTATCTAAGTACCTTAAGGGACTTCAGTGTGGACTAGGTTTGACTATGTTGACTAGGGTTTGACTATGTTAACTATGTTTGACCAATCAATGACTGAATTAAACAAGCCCTAGATTCTCTTTAAAGCAAGTCTATTGTGATATTTAACATGAAATTCAATATTTTGAAAAAAACTGTTAGAGTTGAAAAAGTAGGGTACAGTAAACAGAGTTAATTTAAAAACTAGAGATAATTTTCAATAACTTTTGCAAATTTTTTTTTTATTTAACAGGATAGTGAATCAGGCTTTTAGGTCCTAGATGTCTCACCCAGTTCTACGTGGTCAAACATGTTAACCTTATGGGTTATGTGAGACAAATATTTAATTTTAATAAAAAAAATGGTTAATTTTGTAACATTAAACTTTAGTTTAAAAGTTAAAATGATTTTTGAGGATTTTGAAATTTTAACTTTGAATTTTAAAAATTGTTAAGATGAATTTTGAAAATAATTGATTGAAATTAAGTTGAATTTGAGAATAATTAATTGAAAATAATTAAGTTGAATTTGAATTGTACGGTTGATTGGGTTGGACTAAACTTTTAGGTCCTGAGCATCTCACCCATTTCTAAGTGACAAAACAGGATATCCTTATCTGTTTTGTGAGATACATATTTTAATAGAAAGATTTATTTTGAAAAGGTCATGATTAATTTTGAAAAGTTAAATTAATTTTTCAACCCAATTTAAATTTATTTTGAAAAGAGAAATTTGAATCTAAAATTAACTGAAAATTTGTGTTAGATTCGAATTTAACAAAAAGTAAATTGAATTTGAATTTCAAAAATTGGCTTCTAGGTCTTGGCGAGGCACAAGACCCTCTTTGGCCGTAGCCTTATTGGATCATCATCCCTTTCCTAGACAATGCCTTTTAGTAAAATTTCATCTTCAAAATTACTTTTTGGTGAATTCTTATCTAACTAGTTTGGGTCTTGGATCGGTAGTATCGGCTAGTTCCGCCAAGATGGCTTCCCTAACATACTATCATCTCACCTTCACCCAATACTATGTTGTTCAAATTTCAATTAACTGATTTAGTCCATATACTAACCGATCCTAATTCTAAGCAAAAAAAATAAAAATAAAAAGAAACACATAACTAAAACAAACAATTGTCTAAGTAAGGTCACAATTGGAGTAATGGTCACAATTGGAGTAATACTCCGGATTTTCGAAATCAGCAAGATTATGAATTAAATTTTCTAACTTATTGACCTTATGTTTTAGGGTTTCATTTTCTTGTTTCAATTTTCTGAAGTTTTCTTTAATTAAGCTACATGAATCAATCACATTATTCAAGGTAAATAACGGATTTTCAAATACTGTAAATTTACCTTTGTTGATTGTTTGTCCGGCATTCTTGGTAGCTCTTTTATCTGTGCATTCACTTTTGTAATGCCCGAACTCCTGGCACTTGAAGCATTGAATGCGACTTTTGTGCTTTCGTGCTTTTGGAACTGATTCCTTTGTCGCCGTCGATGGTATCGTTCGAATCTTACGAGTAGGACACTCACTTTGGTAGTGCCCTCTCTCCCTGCATGTGTAACAAATTACATGATTAAAATTTGAATTTACACTTTTACCTTTTGGTTCTTTATTGGGACTCTCCCCCTTGATTCTTGCCGCCTCGGATCTAGGCTCATCTTCTGATTCTGTGTCTGAGTCAGACTCGGGTACTGGTTGAAGCTCCTTCTTTGGTGGTTCTTTAGGAGTTTTCCCTGCAATAAAATTTACACCTTCCTCGACCATTATAGTATCTGTTTGATTATTTAATTCTAATTTTGAAAAGAATTCGAAATCGGTTACCATCTCAGTCAATTCGTCGTCTAATTCTAGTTCGATTTTGGATTCGAGTTCAGACTCTGACTCGGCTGTTTGTGCTTGGACTGAAAGGGCAAGATAATTTACCTGATCTTCTTCTTCATCTGAGATCTCTTGATGAAGGTCAATCAGTTTTTCCCAGATTCTCTAGCACATCTGAAGGATCCGACCCGCTTCAATTCTTCATTGGTTAGACCACATTATAGGATTGCAGTAGCCCTTGCATCTGTCTCGATCTTCCTCAGTGTTGGTTCATCTAGTTTGTCCCAAATGATCGATGTTCCTTCTTCTGTGGGGAATGTGAACCCCGTCTGGATTATCAACCATAAATCCAGATTAGCCTTCAGGTGGGATTCCATTAGATTTCTCCAGGAGTTGAAATTTTCGCCAGAGAAGAGCGGTGGACGGGCACTGTTCCATTCTTGGTTGGCCATTTAGTTTATACCTCGCACACAAAAGAATGTACCAAGACTTGGTCTTTGATTAGTAGTGCAGGAGAAGAAAAAAAATAACCCAAAATAAATGTTGCACGAATTTTGAGGTGAAATAATAATAAAATAATAGAAAGAATTTATGACAAATTTTTTGAAAATGTTGATTTTGTCAATTCTGAAAAATGATGAAAAAGTAAGAATTTTGAAAAAAAAAAAGTTTGCTTGAATTAAGGTAGCACGAATTTCGAGAAAAATATTAAAATAATAATAAAAAAAAGTTTATGACAAATTTTTAGAAATTGATGGTATTATTAATTCTGATTTATAGGGAAAAAATGAGCATTCAAAATTGAAAAAGGCGTACAAATACACCTACAGATATTATTTATATGAAATAAAAAAGCGAACGAGATTGAGTGGTGTTGCACCAATCTCAATGAACGAAAAAGATAAAAAAATTAAAATTATTTCGTAAAATCCGAAAATACTCTCAAATTGGTGGTTGCACCAAGTTTGAGCTTCCCCGCTCTGATACCACTTGTTGGATCGAGAGAACCGATAGAGGGGGGGTGAATATCGGAAATCGTTCAGATTTTAGGTTTAGAGCAGTTACGCAGCGGAAAGTAAAACACAACACACGCAGACACAATTATTTTTACTTGGTTCGGAGCCTAGGTCGACTCCTACTCCAAGACCCACGGTCGTTGACCGTTTTCTACGGGCAATTCTATATGTTGCAAAAATAGTTTACAAAAATATTTTACAGAATTCAGTATAGTAAACTAAAATAGTTCTTCGTTACCGACGTCTGATGTAAGTTGACTTTTCGGAGCGGAGGGACGTTGTCAGCTCGAGTTGGGAGGTTTCCGGGGCAGAGCGCGGGAGCAGAAGAGCGTTGAAGCGTTGAATTGAAGTGTTGTTCGAAGCTTGGGGTTGAGGGCCCTTTATATTGGGCCTGGGGCGCCCGGGACGTCGGGGGTGCCCCCCCCCATGTGTCACACGATCCATTTCCAGCGCGGTCAACATCTGATCCCTTCAAAATCGGGATCCGGTTTGAAACGGGGCGCCCGGAGCGCTGGGGGCGCCCGAAGCGCTGGGGGCGCCCGGGTTGACCGGGTCAAACTCTATCCCTTGGCTTCGCTTGGCTTGAGCTTCGATGTATTGCTGTTGGGGGTGCCCGGAGCGCTGGGGGCGCCTGGGAGCAGCGGGGGCGCCCGGGAGCACGGGGGCGCCCGGATGTTTAGCCGTCGAAGCCTGTCTTGCTTACTTGTGTTTTGTGTTTACCTTGGGGGCGCCCGGGACACTCCGGGCGCCTTGGTCAGCTGTTGCCTCATTCCTTTGAGGCTCTCTGAGCTGCAGACACACGTTCCTTCGGTCCTACTTCTAGGGTTAGTCCAAAACATAATAAAATAATAAATTATTAGTTTATACAGCCTTAGCTGTCTTGGTTCTGACTTTGGGTCTCCAAAATGGAACCCTAGGTCAAACCAATGCCTATTGTTCCCTCGACGAGGAACATGTCCTCACCTACTCCTCTCGGGAGAATTTACCTGATGCCAACCGTTCCTCTGGTTGGACTTTTGCCTGGCAGTCCTTTGCTAGGTCTTAGATGCCAAGCTGTCCTTCGCCCGGTGCCTAGCATTCCTTCGCTAGGGCTTCAGTCCCAAGCTGTCCTTCGCCTGGCGCCTAGCAGTCCTTCGCTAGGGCTTGGATACTGGCAGTCCTTCGTCAGTTGCCTAGCAGTCCTTCGCTAGGGCTTGGATACTGGCAGTCCTTCGCCAGTTGCATAGCAGTCCTTCACTAAGGCTTGGATACTGGCAGTCCTTCGCCAGGTGCCTAGCAGCCCTTCGCTAGGACTTTGTTTCCTGGCAGTCCTTCGCCAGGTGCCTAGCATTCCTTCGCTAGGACTTTGTCTCTGCACACTTGAGTAACATTGTTAGATCACAAATAGACTTAACTTTGAATCCTTTGCCAATATCAAAACAAGGTTCGATATGGTGCTTCCTGCACCAACATAGTGTAGGGTCTATTTGGCCTCTAACGAAACCCTTCTCAATTAGGAATGTTGACAACCACTCGTACCAAGCTCGGGGTGCTTGTTTTAGGCCATAGAGTGCCTTTTTGAGCTTTAACACGTGATTTGGGAATTCGGTACTCTCAAACCCCGGAGGTTGTTCGACATAGACCTCTTCTCTAATAAACCATTTAAAAAGGCCGATTTGACATCCATTTGTTATGACTGGAAACCTCGATGTGCTGCAAATGAAAGCATCAATCGGATGGACTCTAATCGTGCCACGGGAGCATAGCTCTCATCATAATCAAGGCCTTCAACTTGACTATAGCCCTTGGCTACTAAGCGTGCCTTGTTTCTAATGATTTCACCCTTATGGTTCAATTTGTTTTGGAAGACCCATTTGTTTCCAATGATGGTGGTCTTCTTAGGTCTAGGGACTAAGTCCCAAACTTAACTCCTTTCGAATTGACCTAGTTCATCTTGCATTGCAATGATCCAATCGGGATCATTTAATGCTTCATCAATTTTCCTAGGTTCAATTTCGGAAATCAAAGCAACTTCATTAGCCTCATTTCGGAAGAATGATCTAGTTCTAACCCCGTGGTGGATGTCTCCAACAATTTGGTCTTGGGGATCACTAGAGGCTAATCTAGTTTACCTAGGTGTTTGTAACGACCCGGAAAATTTTCTCAATATTTTCTTTAAAATATTGATCATGTCTAGATAGTGTTTGAGGCATCTAGATATACTAGTACAAATTTTAGCCTAGTTATTCATGATTTTTCCATTTAAATTGAGAAGTTAAGTACTAATGGGCCTTATATGGGCTTTTCTAATACCATGATTATTAGTGGATTTTAGGTAGAATTTAATATAAATATAAATGAGTATTAATTAGGAATATTAGCATAATTATGGGTGAGTCTTAGGGGAATTTTCGAAATTAAAAGGGAAAAATAAAAAGAAATAAAATGAAGTAAAAATAAAGTGCATGCACCAAGGATTCAACCTTGGACCTAGTCTATCACCATGCATGTACTAACCAATTCACCTAGCAAGGGAGTGCTAGTAGAGGATGAAGTGGATTTTGGTTAAGGCTTAGGGAAAATGAAGAGTCATCAAGGGAAGAGACACCATGACTCTTCACTTGCCCTCCTTAATATGGTATAAAGAGGTGGCATGGGGGTTACTTTTCTTCTTCCACCAAGTCCACCCTTCTCCCTCCTCCTTCCTCATTCTAGCCGAAACCCCAAGGGGAGTTTCCGTTTGGAAAAGCTCCACAAGAAAGCCTCATCTTCAAGATCTAAGGGTTTTCCACAAGGCTACAAGGGCTAGGGGTAGCCTAAGGTCAAAGAAGTTCATTCGGTTTCTCTATATTCAAGGTGAAAAATCAAGATACCCCAAGGTAAGACTCCCTCACCTGTGGTATGATAGTTCTCCTTGATATTTAGCATAATATGAAGTTTCGTTTGGGTTTTATGTTGAGAAAAACCATGAAATTGGCCTTATGACTTTCGGCCACCATACTTTTTGGGTTCAAAATGATGTTAAAAATCTCCCTCATGTTTTCTAATGCTTTCTTATGATGAGTAAAGAATAAAATATGATTTGGGGAAATTTTGGAGTACCCTAAGACCCTCCAGAGTTTTCGGCCAACACCATGAGTCCATGGTTAGGGTTAGATCAACCCCTTCAAGCATGTATCTTGTATAACCTCATGGTACAAGGGAGGTTGAGAGTGGTTTATGTGAATTTTCACATGGCCTTGTAACCCTACAAGTTTTGGCCAAGATGGGTTTTGGGGCAAGGAGTTAGGTCTTACTCCAAGTATGGGTTCCAATGGCTCTTATGGTATGGTATGGATGGTGTTAGATGATTAATTGGAAATTTTATGAATTATTCGATGTGCCCATGGCCCTTGCAAGTTTCGGCCAACCCCAAGATGTAGGGCTAGGAGTTAGGGTTAACCCTAATCATGAGCCCTAATAGCTTCCTATGGCCTTATGGGTAATGTATGGTCTTTTCTTTCCTTATGCTATCTTACATGTCACTTGAATAATACAACCCCTTCCTTACAAGTTTTGGCCAAGCAACTTGAATGGGGTTTAGGTGGAGTTAGGGTTTCAAGAATGATTGTTTATGACTTATTATGATGTATATGTATAGGTTCAAGCATGTGGTAGAAATTATGTTACCTGTAATCCTAACTTTAAGTGTTATGTTCATGTTTGGTATGTTATGTTAGATGTCATGCTTAGTAGGGTTTATTCATGAATGCCTTATGTTCTATGCCATGCACTTAGATAGTACGTAGCATGTTTATAGGAGTTCTACCCATGCATGCTTGAGATAGATACTATGCTTATGAATATAATGCAATGCCACCTTATGTATCATGATCATGCAAGCTCTATGAATTAGGATGATGGTCTATGTAAACATGTCATGTTATATGAATACAATGCAATGCTTACGTTATGTACCATGATCATGCAAGCACTATGAATAAGAATGATGTTTTATGTAAGCATGCCATGATTTATGAATGAAGATAATGCTTATGCCTTTAAGGCATAATGATGTTATGCATTAAGTATGAACGATGAAAGGTCAAGTATGCTTTATGTCATGCTTCATGCAATAAGGTTATGTTATGTTTAAATATGCTATGAATGTCCAATGAATGATGAAGCATGTGAAGTTATTTTACTTTATGAATGGGCTTGTACCGGACCGAAGTATGGGTCCAAGGGATGGGCACCTTAAGAACATCCCGGTTTTGGACTACTGACTATGCTGTCCACGGTTCTGGGACTACCGAAGCTGTCCAACAGGGATGGGCACCTTAAGAACGCCCCCGGTTCTGGGACTACCGTAGCTGTCCTTACCCTAGTAGGTCGAGACTAGCTACCTCGTATTTACTTAAGGATGCGTGCATATGATGTATGTATGTGGTACAAGTCGGGGACCCCAATGATGTTATTATGATGTTTAAGTATTTAAAAGTATGATTTTAAAATTAAGCATCCTTATGTATATGCTTTTGACTCATGCATTTATTTATGTTATGCATTATGCCATGATGAAAATGTTTATGTTATCTTTTATGTTAAGAATTATGCCATGATAGAAATATTTATGTTTATGTTTTATGTTATGAATTATGCCATGATAGAAAATGTTTATGTCTATACCTTATGTTAACAATTATGCTATGATAGGAAAATGTTTTATGTTTATGTTTGATGTTAAGAATTATGCCATGATAGGAAAATGTTTTATGTTTATGTTTGAGGTGAAGAATATGCCATGATAGGAAAAGTTTCTGCTTATGATTTATGTTAAAGAACTATGCCATGTTAGAAAATGTTCTATGCTTATGTTCTATGTTTATCTCTATGTCATGTATCAAGCCATGCTAAGTATGTTTTATATTTATATTTATGCTCATGTTCTATGCTAGGAACTATGTCATGCTGTGTGATTTTATATGCTCACAATTTGTGTTAAGCACCAAGTTATGTTAATGCTTCGTATGCATATGTTTATGTGATGAATGGTTTTAGTGAGTAGGAAAGGGTCTTACTAAGCCCATGTGCTTATGGTCTTATTTTCCTCATACCGCAGATCAAGAAAGAGGACAATAAGGAAGCAGCAGGAGGGGCAAGAATGTGTGTGTGTGGTAGTGACTTGGCCAATGAAAGATATACCTATAAGTCTTATGCTAAACCTAGGATGGTGTTGTCAAGAACAATTTACACTTGCTACTTATGTGCATACACTTGCTACTTATGTGATCTTATGACATGATGTTAAGTATGATGTTTCCATGTTAAGTATGATATCAAGTATGTGTTAATATGCCAAGTTTTCATGTTACTGTGTTAGAAAGGCTAGTTAGGTGCATGTATGTGTATGTTTAAATTATTCCGCTGCCTTATGATATTCACATGCCCCTATGTATGTTAACGTAACGCCGCTTTACGAAAAGAAAAAAAAAACGGGCGTTACAGGTTGGTATCAGAGCAGTTGCCATCTCACTACACACACATCAAGCCTCTTCCCTGCAGCTTCCAAGTAAGTATCTCTATGCATGCCTTATGATCTCTTATACATTCTAGAATATGCAAGTATGGATAATACCTATGATTCTAGACTATGGAAGTATAAACGATGTGTTATGATGAGAAGTACTTTAGGATATGTAACTATGAACGATATTTTCTTTATGAAGCAAATACTTTAGAGTTGATATAGGGGTAGGAAAAAAAAACTGATATTGGTCATACTTGTCTTTGGTGAAGAAAAGCATGGCTAGAAGACAGAGTAACCGACTTAACGAGACAACTCCATCGCCTGACCTGATGCAGTTAGTGACCCAGCTCCAGCGACAAGTTACTGAGCAGCAGCAAACCATTAATACTTTGGTGAATCAGCAAGAAAATTCTACGACACCCCCAGTGAACCAGACTGCTATACCCGTAGCGCCTACAGTTACGCAAACCCCTTTGACAGGCCCGACCACTGTGGCACGACAAGAGGCTTACCTGATCCAGTGGTTGAGGCTGAAACCAGAAAATTTCTCGAGTACTGGCGAACCATGGGACGCCCAAGCGTTGTTTAAGATAGTAGAGAGTACAATGGAGCTGCTAGACTGGCCGAAGCTTGAGAAGATCAAGTGTGCATCATTCTGCCTCTCTGGGGATGCCAGAATGTGGTGGAAAAGGGTCAAGGCCAAAAGACAGGTGAACCAGATGACGTGGTCAGATTTCGAGTCGGAGTTCTTCGAAGAATTCTTCAACATGCATCTCACAAACAAACATTACGACGAGTTCACTGAATTTCGACAGGGCGACCTCTCGGTCAATGAAGCCGTGAAGAAATTCAACCGACTGGCTCGTCTATGCCCCGAGCTGGTCCGCACCGAAAAAGAAAGGGTCCGACTTATGCTGAGGATGTTGCGGCCTGAAATAGCTCTGAACGTGGCCGACTGAGTTAACAGACCGTAGACTGCCGACGAACTATTTAGCAGCGCCCTACTCACTGAGCACTATCTAAACAATATCAATCAGCAAAGGAAGGTGCTAAATGAAAGTAAGGATCAAGTTCACTCCGAGATTCTCGATTCTTTCTTTCATTACCCTTGATATTTTCCTTTCATCCTCCCTCAGGAGGGCAAAAACCCCAGAGTTCCAATACTAACTGGAAGGGAGACCAAAGTGGTAAACGAAAGCCATGGAACAACTCCCAAGGGGGCCCAGCAAATAAGCAGGCCAAGGCCTTCCCGTGCACGACATGCGGGAAAAGGCACCCCGGGGAATGCCGTAAAGGTACGAACTAGTGTTTCACCTGTGGAGTGGAAGGGCATATGGCGGCTTACTATCCCACCAAGAACCAGGCCCTTCCCCAACAACTCGTCTAATACCAAGGTGCCCCAGCGAAACTACACTACATGCATGCTGAGCTGGAAGGTACCCCGATGCTGGAGGCCCCACCAACTATGACAAATGCCAGGGTTTTCTCGGTTACCAAGGAGGACGCTGCGGAAGCTTCTACGATTGTCACAGGTCAGATACTTATTTTTCGTCAGTACGCTACTGCCTTATTTGATACTGGGGCAACGCACTCGTTCATTTCTGTGCCATATACCAAGAAGATAGATATAGTTCCGCAAGTGTTAGACTGCAAGTTTTTGACGACCCTGCCTTCAGGAGAAATAATGACATCCTCTCGCGTACTACGTGCAGTGCCTGTAGGAATCGCAGGAAGGGAACTCTACTGCGATCTGGTAGTACTCGACATGCAAGATTATGATGTTATAATGGGGATGGATTTTCTGGGCAAATATGGTGCTTCTATCGAGTGCCGTAGGCGAAAGGTGGTCTTCCGACCCGAGGCAGATTCTATGTTTGAATTCATTGGAGAGCCAAGGAAAAGAACCGGGAAATGCTTATCAACTCTCCAAGCTCAGAAGATGTTAGACAAAGGATGTGCTGGATTTCTGGCATATGTGGTCGATGCCAGTCAACCGAAGAACCAGAAGCTGGAAGATGTCAGGGTTGTATGCGATTACCCAGAGGTATTCCCAGATGAATTACCAGGATTAGCTCCTGATAGAGAAGTGGAATTCGAGATCGAATTGGTTCCTGGCACTAATCCGATATCCAAGGCACCTTACCGTATGGCGCCGGATGAATTAAAGGAGCTTCAAGAACAGCTACAGGAGTTGCTGGATAAGGGATTTATTCGCCCTAGTCATTCCCCGTGGGGAGCTCCGGTACTATTTGTAAAGAAGAAAGACGGATCTATGCGAATGTGCATAGATTATCGAGCGCTGAACAACGTGACGATCAAGAATAGGTATCCCCTCCCGAGGATAGATGACCTGTTTGACCAATTAAAGGGAGCCACTGTTTTCTCGAAAATTGATCTGAGGTCTGGTTATCATCAAGTTAGAGTAAAACAAGAGGATATTCCGAAGACGGCTTTCCGAACAAGGTACGGACACTTTGAGTTTGTTGTTATGCCATTCGGTGTAATAATGCTCCCGCTATGTTTATGGACCTTATGAATCGGGTATTCTCGTCTTTCCTCGACAAATTTGTGATCGTCTTCATCAACGATATCCTTGTTTATTCGAGGACCCAAGAAGAGCACGCCGAGCACCTGAAGATAGTATTACAGATCCTTCGGGAAAAGCAACTGTACGCAAAATTCTCCAAATGTGAGTTCTGGCTCGACCAAGTGGGCTTTATGGGCCATATTATTTCTAAGGACGGGGTTATGGTAGATCCAACAAAGATTGAAGCTGTGAATAATTGGAGCTGGCCAAAGAACGCCAATGAAATCAGAAGCTTTCTCGGGCTGGCGGGCTATTACCGAAAATTTGTAGAGGACTTTGCGAGAATTGCAGCTCCTTTAACGGCTCTTACCCGAAAAGATAAAAAGTGCGAGTGGATGGAAGGCTACGAAAGGAGTTTCTTGGAGCTAAAAAGGAGACTTACCAGTGCTCCAATTCTTACCCTCCCGGAAAGTAATCAGAACTTCGATATGTACAGTGATGCCTCCTAACTAGGACTTGGAGCTATACTTATGCAGAGTGGTAAGGTCATAGCGTATGCCTCTAGGCAACTCAAGGAACATGAACAAAACTACCCCACTCACGATCTAGAACTGGCCGCGGTGGTCTTCGCTCTTAAGATATGGAGGCATTATCTGTATGGAGTACAGTGCAGAATTTATACAGACCACCAGAGTCTGCGATACTTCTTCACTCAGAAAGACTTGAATATGTGACAACGCCGATGGCTTAAGTTGGTGAAGGACTACGACTGCGAGATCTTCTACCATCCAGGGATGGCAAACAATGTGGCCGATGCACTCAGCCGAAAGTCAAGTGCCACCTTGATGTCCATATCTATATTACCTCGGCCACTCGAAAGAGAAATTATTAATTTTGGAGTCGAGGTCATCTCCGGATGGCTTTCCACCATGACACTAGCACCGATGCTGTTTGAGGATATATTGGAAAAACAAAATGGTGATCTGAGTCTTTAGAGAATCAAGCAGGAGATCCTAGAAGAAAAGAGCGATAGTTTTCATATCGCCAACGGGGGAGTACTCTACCTTAGGGATCGCCTATGTATCCCTAATGACATGGAGCTGCGGAGAGAAATATTAATAGAAGCTCACGGAACCCCTTATTCGATGCATCCGAGATCGACCAAAATGTATCAAGACCTGAAGGAGAAATTCTGGTGGTCTGGTATGAAGAGAGATGTGGTTCGGCATGTTAGTACTTGCCTGACATGCCAACGAGTGAAAGTAGAACACCAGCGACCCGGAGGAGTTCTGCAGCCACTTCCAATTCCGGAATGGAAATGGGAAGATATCTCTATGGATTTCATTTCAGGACTTCCTAAAACTACGAACGGATATGATGCAGTATGGGTAATAGTGGACAGGTTGACGAAGTGTGCTCACTTCTTGGCAATCAAAATGACATATTCAATTGAGCAACTGGCTCAATTATATGCTAGGGAGATAATCAGACTTCATGGCGTTCCCAAGACCATCATCTCTGATAGGGATGGTCGCTTTACCTCACATTTTTGGGAATGCATCCAGTAGTCTCTCGGCACTAAACTAAGGTTCAATACCGCTTTTCACACTCAGACTAACGGGCAAACTGAACGAGTGAATCAAGTACTGGAGGATATGTTGAGAGCTTGTGCTCTGGATTTCAAAGGGACTTGGTGCCGATATCTATGTTTAGCGGAATTCGCATACAATAATAGTTACCAAGCCACTATCGAAATGGCACCCTACGAAGCCTTGTACGGGAGGAAATGCAGGTCTCCCATCTGTTGGTACGAAAGTGGGGAAAGAAAAGAAATGGGACTCCAGACGGATTTTATCGACAACACCACCAGAGCTATATAGAATATCCGACAACGGATTGAAGCTGCTCAGAGCCGGCAGAAGAATTATGTGGATGTTCCGCGTAGGCCACTGGAATTGAGGTTGGAGATTTGGTATTGTTGGATCGAGAAATGCGAGAGAGGGGGGGGGGGTGAATGCCGCAAATCGTTCGGATTTAAAAAAGAGTAAGTGCGCAGCGGAAATAAGACACAAAAAGCAACACAACGCTAACAAGGTCGTTTTACTTGGTTCGGAGCCTGGGTCGACTCCTACTCCAAGGCCCACGGTCGTTGACCGTTTACTTTGGGCAATTCTATAATGCGTAGAATAAGTACAGAAGAGAAATACAAATTGTAATAAGAAATATAACACTTCTGTATTTACCAACTCCCGGGGTAGGCTCGAGTTTCGGTGCAGTGGGAGGTCGACGGCGCTTCGGACTTGAGTTGAGAAGTTCCTGGAGTAGAGCGCGGTCGTCGGAGCATTTGGATGCGTTGAATGAAAGTTGTAGAGCGTGGAAGCGTTGCAGTAAAATGATGCTTTGAAGAAGGGGGTCGAGGACCCTTTATATAGGGCCTAGGGGCCCCCTGGTCGACGGGGGCGCCCCCCACGTGGCAGCTGATCCGGCTGAAGCTCGGTCGCCGTCTGATCCCCTTATCCTCGGGATCCGGTTTGACCGGGGCGCCCGGAGGACTCGGGGCGCCCGATTTGACCGGTCAAAGGCCTCATCTCTTCGGCTTCGCAGGGATGCGCTTTGGCAGCTGGCAGTGGGGGCGCCCGAGACACGCGGGGCGCCCGCGACAAGCGGGTTGAAAACGCGTTGAAGACTTCGGCAGACTTGGGTTGACCATGGGGGCGCCCTGGTCGTCCGGGGTGCCCTGCTCAGCTTCTGCCTCACTCCTTTGAGGCTCTCTGAGCTGCAGATACTCAGTCCTTCGATCCTGCATCCAGGGTTAGTCCAAATAACAATAATATTATTATTTTATACAGCCTTAGCTGTCTTGGTTCTGACTTTGGTCTCCAAAATGGAGCCCTAGGTCGAACCGACGCCTAATGTTCCCTCAAGGGGAACGCGTCCTCACCTACTCCTCTCGAGAGAGTTTACCTGGTGCCAACCGGATCCTCCAGTTGGACTTTTGCCCGGCAGTCCTTCGCCAGGTCTTGAGTTACCAAGCTGCCCTTCGCTTGGTGCCTAGCTGCCCTTCGCTAGGTCTTTTCTTCTGGCAGTCCTTCGCCAGCCTAGCAGTCCTTCGCTAGGTCTTTTCTTCTGGTAGTCCTTCGCCAGTGCCTAGCAGTCCTTTGCTAGGGCTTCTACTGTCTGGCAGTCCTTCGCCAGTGCCTAGCCTTCCTTCGCTAGGGCTTTTCCTGTACACTCAAGAAGCTTGTTAGACAACAACTAACCCTTAACTTTTGAACTCTTTTGCCAATATCAAAACACAGGTTTGACTTGGGTGCATTCTGCACCAACAATCTCCCCCTTTTTGATATATGGCAACCTAGTTCAAAAAAAGTTAAGGAAAAAATGCTGAAATTGAAATCCTAAGTTAGATTCCCTCCCCCTGGAAGAAATCTCCCCCTAGGTTTTTCAAAAAATAGGTGGTGTGAGTTAAGTACTTAGAAGATTTCAAGTTTTGAAAAATTTCAGACTTTAGAAAATTTTCAGTTTGGAAAAAATTTCAGACTTAGAAAATTTTCAGTCTTGAAAAAATTTCAGACTTAGAAAATTTTCAGTTTGGGAAAAATTTCAGACTTAGAAAATTTTCAGTTTTGAAAAAAATTTCAGACTTAGAAAATTTTCAGTTTTGAAAAAATTTCAGACTTAGAAAATTTTCAGTTTGGAAAAAATTTCAGACTTAGAAAATTTTCAGTTTTGAAAAAATTTCAGACTTAGAAAATTTTCAGTTTGGAAAATTTCAGGCACTACGTTACGCTTAAACATAATTTCAAAACACATAGTTTGAAAAAATTTCAGGCACTATGTTAAGCTTGAACATAATTTCAAAACACATAGTTCAGAGTTGGAAATTTTAAAAACCTTTAAGCTAACAATAATTTTAAACAAAAAACATTAAGTTTCCAAATAATTCAGAGTTTAGAAATAAAACTAACTTTGATCCACCATTTTTATTATTATTTTTTTTTAGTTCAACTTTTTGAAGAAGACAATGGGGAAAAATTTTTAAAAGAATTTTTGTTCCCTGTTTCCTTTCCAACTCTCCCCCTTTGACATATATCAAAAATGCAGAAAAAAATTTGCAATAATTAAAGCATTTGCTGTACTGAATCAAACTGGAACCTAAGTCTGGTTAAATCTTTAGGGGCGTGTCTAACCCAATTAGCTACTTACCAACTGTTATAAACAGTAATTTTGGATAGGGTTAGTCAAGTTAAGTGCATTGTTCAAGTTAGATTGTCTAAACTTGATACTTAACTTGATTGCTATTCAGTTTGTATTTAGTGCCCCAACTACTGCAGATGCACTGACTTAAAGCATCTTGAGTTAAGGCAAAGACCTAAGCATCTCAACCCTTTCTAGGTTGTCAATCAAAGTACCCTAAGGTGCTTGTGAGATGCTGGCTTCTAGATCTATAGGTGCATGCAATTCTAGGGTTAGAGCCTAGGCTAGGTCCATTTAAAAAAAACCTAGTTTTGAAGGGGGTAGTTTTTGAAATAAAACTAAGTCAAGGAAAAAAATTTTAAAAACAAAGTAAAACATTTTTAACAAAGAAAACATTTTAAAATGAATTAAAGCATTTTCAATTAATGCAGAAGCAAAAAAAAATGATTCTACTCTACTAAGCATAATCCTAACTGCCTTCTTAGTGAGCTGAACTCAGATTCAGGTAGGGGTTTAGTGAATATGTCAGCTAGGTTGGACTTGGAGTCAACATGCTTCAGGACTATTTCACCCCTAGCTACGTGATCTCTTACAAAGTGATGTTTCACTTCTATGTGTTTGGTTCTAGAATGTTGTATTGGGTTTTTGGTTAAGTTAATTGAGCTAATATTGTCAATATTGACTTGGGTCTGATTGTAGTCAAGCTGAAAGTCCTTGAGGGTGTGCATCATCCATAGGAGTTGAGCTACACACTCTCCTAAGGCTACATATTCAGCTTCAGTTGTGGATAGAGCAACACAGTGTTGCTTCCTACTGCACCAACATACTAGGCTGTTTCCTAAAAGTTGACAGCTTCCACTTGTACTTTTTCTATCTAATTTACAACCAGCATAGTCAGAATCAGAGTATCCTGACAACTTAAAGGATGAAGTCCTAGGGTACCATATCCCTACATTTAGGGTGCCCTTAATGTATCTTAAAATTCATTTTAGGGCTGCTAAGTGAGTTTCCTTAGCACAGGTTTGGTACCTAGCGCACATTCCTACTGAAAAAAGTATGTCAGGTCTGCTGGCTGTAAGGTATAGTAGACTTCCTATCATACTTCTATAAAGTTTTAGGTCTACTGGTTTGCCATCAGGGTCATTATCTATTTTCACATTTGTGGCCATTGGGGTACTTATACTTTTAGAGTTATCCATTTTAAATTTCTTAATTAGTTCTTTAGCATATTTAGATTGATGTACATAATTTCCATCCTTAGTTTGTTTGATTTGTAACCCTAGGAAAAAGTTGAGTTCCCCAACTACACTCATTTCAAACTCATTTTCCATTATTGTTACAAATTCTTTTAGAAATTTAGAGTTAGTTGATCCAAATATTATATCATCTACATAAATTTGGGCAATAAATATATCCTTTTCTAAAATTTTAACAAACAAGATTGGGTCAATTTGACCTTGTTTGAATTCTTTAGAAATCAGGTAATTGGATAATCTTTCATACCAGGCCCTGGGTGCTTGTTTTAGTCCATAAAGAGCTTTACTAAGTTTGTAGCCATGATCGGGTTTTTCTATATCCTCAAATCCTGGGGGTTGTCCTACATAAACTTCTTCCTTAATAAGCCCATTTAAGAAGGCTGACTTTACATCTATTTGGTATAATTTAAATCCTTTATGGGATGCAAAGGCTAGTAACATCCTAATAGACTTAAGTCTAGCTACAGGGGCATAGGTTTCATCATAATCCAACCCTTCTACTTGACTGAATCCCTTAGCTACTAAGCGGGCTTTATTTCGGACTATTTCACCTTGGTCGTTTAACTTATTCCTAAATACCCACATGGTGTCAATTACAGATTTGCCCTTAGGCTTAGGTACTAACTCCCAGACTTGGTTTCTCTCAAATTGGGCTAACTCTTCTTACATGGCTAGGATCCAGTCAGGATCAGGTAGGGCTTCCTCAATAGTCTTAGGTTCAATCTTTGAAATCATGGCTATTTGACTAGGATTTCTATAGGAAGCTCTAGTTCTGACTCCTAAGGTTGGATCACCTACGATTTGGTCAGCTGGGTGACTTAGTCTGGGTTTCTTGGTTTTTCTAGTACTGCTCAGCTTCAGGTCCAGCTGGTCCAATAGGTTCAGTTCTAGGTTCATTGGTTGGTTCAACTGATTCAGAAGTTGGTTCAATTGTTAAGTCATTAAAGGGTTCAATTGGGGTTTCAGAGTTATCTTCTTGATCAGTATTTGATGAAGCTAAGTCAGAATTATCAGATTTTGGGTTAGTTTCTTCATCAAATATTAAGTTGGTTGTTTCTTCAATTTTCTTAGTTGTTTTGTTGTAGACCCTATAAGCTCTACTTGTTGTAGAGTATCCTAAAAAGATACCTGGGTTTGACTTAGATTGAAACTTTCCAAGATAGTCTTTGGTATTAAGAATATGGACTTTACATCCAAAGACTCTATGATAGTGTAGGTTTGGAAGTCTATGGTAGTAAAGTTCATAGGGTGTTTTATTTAACCTTTTATTAGGTAGAATCCTATTTTGAATATAGCAAGCTGTGCTGATTGCTTCTGCCCAATAGTGGTTAGGTAGGTCAAATTCATTGAGCATAGCCCTAGCAGCTTCCTGTAGGGTTCTATTTTTTCTTTCTACTATGCCATTTTGTTGGGGGGTCCTGGGACACGAAAATTCATGTTTATATCCATTTACTTTACAGAATTCTTCGAATCTTTGATTCTCGAATTCTCCCCCGTGGTCAGACCTAAGTCTTTTGATTTTGGTATCATTTTGATTTTCAATCAATTTACAAAAATTGTTAAATAGGTTCAGGGTTTCATCTTTGGTCTTTAGAAACCTGACCCAGGTGAACCTAGAGTAGTCATCAATTATCACTAAGCAGTATCGGTTTCCACTTAGTGACTTGGCTCCGTGTGAATCAAATAGGTCAAGGTGTAGGAGCTCAAGTGTGGTTTGGGTTTGATCAGATTGGATCAATTTGTGACTAGACTTGGTTTGTTTGCCTTGATTACAAGATTCACATATTAGGTTTTCATTATTCTTAATTTTGGGGACACCTTTGATTAAGCCAAGTTGGGTAATTTTTGAGATAGTTCTTAGATTGGTATGACCTAATCTCCTATGCCAGAGTTTTGATTGTTCTAATTGTGTTAACATGCATTTGGGTATAAGAGGAAGATTTATAGTGTATACATTATTTTTCCTAGAGCCCTTAAGAATGATTTCTGAGTCTTATGCATTTCTAATCAGGCAATTAGAATTGTTGAAAGTAACTACATAACCAGAATCACATAACTGACTTATGCTAAGTAAGTTAAAACTAAAGTTTTCAACCAATAGAACCTTTTTAATAATGAAATTGGACTTAAGTTCAATATTACCTGACCCAATTACCTTGAGTGTAGCATTATTTCCAAAGGCCACTGAACCCAGGTCTTTGAATTTTAGTTTCGTGAACTTCAATTTGTCTCCAGTCATGTGTCTGGAGCACCTGCTATCTAACATCCATTGGTCCAAATCTTTATGTTCCTACACATAAAGAATTTTTGGTGATTTGGATCCAATTTGAGTTAGAGATAGCTTAATTGAGTTTCACTTCCTAGTCTGTCTCACTCCAGTCTAGGGTTTTCAATCACGTTAACCTTAAGGTTTTTGTGAGACAGGTTTGAGGGTAAAAAATTAAATTTAAAAAGAAGTTTTAATTTATTTTGAAAAGTTTATTTAGTTTTGAAACTAAATTTAGAGAACAGAAATTTTGAAAACTGATTAAAAGTTTTTCGAAAAAGAAATAAGTTTAAGAAATAGAAATTTTGAAAGCAGATTAAGAGTTTTTTTAAAAAAAGGCTAGGTTAAAGAAATTTTGAAAACAGATAAGAATCTATAATTATTTGAAATTTGAGTTAGATTCGAATTTGACAAAAGATAATTTGAATTTGAATTTCAGAAATTGGCTTCCAGGTCTTGGCGAGGCACTAGGCCTTCTTTGGCCGTAGCCTTATGGGATCATCCACCCTTTCCTTGACAAAGCCTTTTAATGAAATTTCATTTTCAAATTAAATTAGGTCATTTTCTGGTCTAACTAGCTTGGGTCTTGGATCGGTAGCTTCGGCTGGTTTCACCAGTCTAAAGAGACCAAGTAGACTTGATCTTATTAGAGTTGGTTTCCCCAACGTACTATCATCTCACCTCCTCCCAATACTATGATCCAAAATTGATTTGAACTAGTTGTTTTAGACAGGCACAGTTTTGGCACCCATGCCTGAACCTTAGGTCTTGACCGGTTCAGTACAGCAAAGTAAGATTTTTGCCGAGATTTGGTTCTATAGCCAAGTCCGGATCGGTTTAGAACAGACTTCTGTTTTCCAAGAATCATATCAAGATTCTTGGAACCAGAAGTGAATCGTTCTAAAGCTGTTCTTAAGTCCTTAACTTGAGTTTTTAGGGAGGAGTTCTCTGATTCAAGTTTTTTAACTTGATCAGGGGTTCCTTTTTGAATTTTCTCAGTTAAGGATTTAGACTCAGCTCCCTCTTTCAGGAGTTTTACTTCCTGTCGGAGGGACTCGATTCGGAGTTTGGCTTTCGCCAAATCTCGGGATAGATAAGAAATAAGAGAATTTAATTGTAATTTTGAAAAACCTGTTACCCTTATTTCGCTGTCGTCGGAGAAGGTCAGCTTGTCGTCGTCCTGGTCCGAGTCTGAGTCAGTCTCGATTTGATCCGAAGCGGTCAGGGCTAGAAGATTGGACTGCGGTGCTTCTTCTTCTTCTTCTGAGGAAGACTCGTCCCAGGTTGCTTGGAGTGCCTTCTTCTTTCTGGTCTTTTTGGACTCCTTTAGGCTTGGACATTCAGTCTTGTAGTGGCCCTTTTTCTTGCATTCGTAGCAGGTTACGTTGGGCTTGTGTTTGTCAGTTGCTGGTTCAGCTAGTTCATCCTTTCTTCGGCTTGTTCTCCGTGTGTTGGCTTGATTCTTCAACTTTTTGTAGTAGCTTCGAGCTAGCCGGACCAGTTCAGATTGATCTCTTTCTTGATCTTCTGTTTCTGAGTCTGAGGTAGACTCGGGTTCAACTTGAGTTTTCTTCTTAGTCGTCCTTCCTGTTTTCCCTGCAAAGAAAGCTATACTTTTCTTGGCCAAATTGCAGTTAGTCTGTTCATGAAGTTCAAGTTCAGAAAATAACTCATCTAACTTAATTTTTGAAAGATCCCTAGAGACCTTGTATGCATCTACCATAGATGCCCACAAGGTGGTCCTAGGGAACGCGTTTAGAGCATACCTTATAAGATCACGGTTTTGAACCTTGTGACCTATTACGTGAAGACCGTTCATCAATTCCTGGATTCTAGAATGGAGCTGAGCTGCTGTCTCGTTATCTGCCATTCTGATGGTGAAGAGCTTGTTCAGTAGCAGATCGCGTTTGCTGATCCTCGTATATGAAGTTCCTTCGTGGAGCTCGATCAGTTTAGCCCATAGCTCCTTGGCACTGTTGAAGGGGCCTACGCGGTTCAGCTCCTCTTTCGTTAGTCCGCATTGGAGGGTCTGAGTTACTTTGGCGTCAGCTTCGATTTTGCGTTTAAGGGCAGTGTCTCACTCTGAGTAGTTTTGCGGTACGCCTTCAGCATTTGTGGGAATCATCAGTCCAGACTGGATGATTATCCACATATCCACCTGAGTTTTCAGGTGGACCTCTATACGACTTTTCTAGAAAGGAAAGTCTTCTCCACTGAAAAGTGGAGGTCTGGCGGTGCTAAAGCCCTCTTGGATGGTCATTTGTTCTGAAATAGCAAACAAAAGAAAAACAACAAAAAATATTCCAAGACTTGGTCTTGGATTAGTAGTGCGGGAAGAATAAATAAAAACAAATTTCAAGGGGTGTTGCACCAACCTTGAAAGAAAAGTTCGAACGAAAAATATTTAACAAAAAATTGAGAGAGAAAACGAAAGAAATCTGAAAAATTTTCAAACTGGTAGTTGCACCAAGTTTGAATTCCCCGCTCTGATACCACTTGTTGGATCGAGAAATGCGAGAGAGGGGGGGTGAATGTCGCAAATCGTTCGGATTTAAAAAAGAGTAAGTGCGCAGCGGAAATAAGACACAAAAAGCAACACAACGCTAACAAGGTCGTTTTACTTGGTTCGGAGCCTGGGTCGACTCCTACTCCAAGGCCCACGGTCGTTGACCGTTTACTTTGGGCAATTCTATAATGCGTAGAATAAGTACAGAAGAGAAATACAAATTGTAATAAGAAATATAACACTTCTGTATTTACCAACTCCCGGGGTAGGCTCGAGTTTCGGTGCAGCGGGAGGTCGACGGCGCTTCGGACTTGAGTTGAGAAGTTCCTGGAGCAGAGCGCGGTCGTCGGAGCGTTTGGATGCGTTGAATGAAAGTTGTAGAGCGTGGAAGCGTTGCAGTAAAATGATGCTTTGAAGAAGGGGGTCGAGGACCCTTTATATAGGGCCTAGGGGCCCCCTGGTCGACGGGGGCGCCCCCCACGTGGCAGCTGATCCGGCTGAAGCTCGGTCGCCGTCTGATCCCCTTATCCTCGGGATCCGATTTGACCGGGGCGCCCGGAGGACTCGGGGCGCCCGATTTGACCGGTCAAAGGCCTCATCTCTTCGGCTTCGCAGGGATGCGCTTCGGCAGCTGGCAGTGGGGGCGCCCGAGACACGCGGGGCGCCCGCGACAAGCGGGTTGAAAACGCGTTGAAGACTTCGGCAGACTTGGGTTGACCATGGGGGCGCCCTAGTCGTCCGGGGCGCCCTGCTCAGCTTCTGCCTCACTCCTTTGAGGCTCTCTGAGCTGCATATACTCAGTCCTTCGATCCTGCATCCAGGGTTAGTCCAAATAACAATAATATTATTATTTTATACAGCCTTAGCTGTCTTGGTTCTGACTTTGGTCTCCAAAATGGAGCCCTAGGTCGAACCGATGCCTAATGTTCCCTCAAGGGGAACGCGTCCTCACCTACTCCTCTCGGGAGAGTTTACCTGGTGCCAACCGGATCCTCCAGTTGGACTTTTGCCCGGCAGTCCTCCGCCAGGTCTTGAGTTACCAAGCTGCCCTTCGCTTGGTGCCTAGCTACCCTTCGCTAGGTCTTTTCTTCTGGCAGTCCTTCGCCAGCCTAGCAGTCCTTCGCTAGGTCTTTTCTTCTGGCAGTCCTTCGCCAGTGCCTAGCAGTCCTTTGCTAGGGCTTCTGCTGTCTGGCAGTCCTTCGCCAGTGCCTAGCCTTCCTTCGCTAGGGCTTTTCCTGTACACTCAAGAAGCTTGTTAGACAACAACTAACCCTTATCTTTTGAACCCTTTTGCCAATATCAAAACACAGGTTTGACTTGGGTGCATTCTGCACCAACAGGTATTCCTCAAGGTGGCTCCTATGAAAGGGGTAACGAGATTTGGAAGGAAAGGAAAACTATGTTCACGTTATGTGGGGCCGTACCCGATTCTGAAAAGAGTTGGCAAGGTGGCATATGAACTAGAGCTGCCTCAAGAGATGTCGGCTAT
>JAGFNQ010006771.1:0-14061 GCA_024364735.1 Boesenbergia rotunda | reverse complement strand
CGAGCACCTTGCGTGCTAAAATCCCTAAGTCTTGACTTTTGGGGATTTCTTAAGGCCTTGGCCTTTTCTTTTCTTACTTTATCTTCTCTTTTCTTTTCTCATAGCTTTTCTTGGACCCTAACCTCATATAGGGCACTCAATAAAATATATAAGCATATAATGAACTAAGATCACATGCAAAAATCTTAACAAGAAGTAAATATCTCTTTTAAAAACTTTTAAGGGAAATTCTTGCGGAAAAACCGCCTCTTACTGCAGGTGAGCAGTACTTACTTTGATATCTTGGACTTACAACCAAGATTGACGTCTAGGCTCGGAAGAAAATTGAGATCTCGGAGATTTCTTCGCGCCTATGCGTTCCTCTCGTCGCGGGGATTCCGAATATAGGAAAATCTCTTGGAGGAGAGCCTTGGCCGGCCCTCTAGGCCTTGGTGTGGTGTCGCCCAAGAGAGGAGAGGGGAAAGGAGTCGGCGCAAGGTGTTGGGCGAGGGGGAGAAAGGGTTTAGGTTGAGAGAAAATAAAATTTCTCTCTTTAACTATCTATTTATACTTATGGGGCGAATTTACCTAACTATACCTTATCTATTGTTTCGCCCAATTTATTTCAACAAAACCGACCAGCCCAGCTGGTCACGCGCGTGCTTGCTCTTCCGGTGGTCGCGGGTTCGAACCCCTTGCTGCCCTTAAACGTTTTTCCTTTTTTAAATATACTAAACGGACTCGGAAAATTCCATAAAAATATTCTAAAAATCCCTAAAAATATCTAGAATATTTCTAAACCATTTTTAAATAATTCTAAGGACTTTAAGAACTAAAAATGGGAATTTTGGGGCGTTACAATCCCCCATACCTTATGAAAAGTTCGTCCTCGAACTTAGAATAATTCTGGATATCTCTCTCTCATGCTGTCCTCACGTTCCCAAGTAGCCTCTTCATGCTTTTGATTCTGCCAGATGACCTTCACTAGTGGCACTTCTTTGTTTCTTAATCTTTTAACTGCTTTGTCCACTATCTGTGTCGGTCTGCTCTCATAGCTAAGATCTTCCTGGATCTGTACTGACTGAGGCTGAATCACTTGGCTAGGGTCGTGAATACACTTCTTTAGCATAGAGACATGAAAGTACTGTGGATAGCTGACATATCCTCTGGTAAGTCCACTCATAGGCTACTTACCAACCTCTTTATGATCTTGTAGGGTCCTATGTAGCGAGGACTCAGCTTGCCCTTTTTGCCAAATCTCATCACTCCCTTCATAGGAGCGACCTTGAGAAATACTGAATCTCCAACTTGGAATTTAAGTGGTCTACGGCGTGTGTCAGCATAACTTTTCTGTCTACTCTGGGCAGTCTCAATCCTCTGGCGGATCGTCTGGATAGCCTGAGTGGTCTCATCTATAAGCTCAGTCTGGCTGTCTAGTCCTGACTCCATCTCTTTCCTCTCACCAGCTTCTTGCCAACATATGGGTGATCTACATTTCCTGCCATATAATGCCTCATAAGGTGCCATCCTGATGGTGGCCTGATAGCTATTGTTGTAGGCAAACTCAGCTAAGCACAAAAATTTGCACCAACTGCCTTTAAAGTCCAACGCACAAGCCCTGAGCATGTCTTCTAAAATCTGATTTACTCTCTCTGTTTGTCCATCTGTCTGGGGATGGAAAGCTGTGCTGAACTGAAGTCTGGTGCCTAGGGCGTCCTGAACACACCTCCAAAAATGGGAGATGAACCGCCCATCTCTGTCAGAAACGATCGACTTCGGAACTCCGTGAAGTCTGATTACTTCTTTCACGTACAGCTGTGCTAATTGCTCTACCGAATGCGATAACTTGATGGCTAGGAAGTGGGCAGACTTGGTCAATCTGTCCACTATCACCCATATTGCATCGTGTCCATGGGTGGTCCTTGGGAGACCTGTGATAAAATCCATGGATATCTCTTCCCACTTCCACTCTGGAATGGGAAGTGGCTGTAGAACTCCTCCTGGTCTCTGGTGCTCTGCCTTGACTCTCTGGCAGGTTAAGCAGGTACTGATATATCTGGCCACGTCTCGCTTGAGTCCAGACCACCAGAATCTTTTCTTTAAATCTTGGTACATCTTGGTAGAACCAGGATGCATAGAGTACGGGGTACTGTGGGTCTCTTCTAAAATATTCTTTCTTAGTTCCTCATCATTGGGGACGCAAAGGCGGTCTCCAAAATAGAGGATGCCACTATCTGATACTCGAAACTCTGAATTTTCTGTCTCTTGGATCTCCTGCTTGATCTTCTGGATCTCTGGGTCTTGACTTTGCTTTCTTTGTATATCCACAAGCAGGGTTGACTCTAGAGTCAATGCAGAAAGTTGCCCAATTATTACCTCGACTCCAAAATCCTTTATTTCTTTCTGAAGGGGTAGAGACAGTGATGATAGGGACATCAGTGCTGCACAGGATTTCCTGCTCAGTGCATCTGCCACTTTATTAGCTTTACCTGGGTGGTAGAGGATTTCACAGTCATAATCTTTGACCAACTCTAGCCACCTGCGCTGCCTCATATTCAGATCCTTCTGAGTGAAGAAGTACTTCAAACTCTGATGGTCTGTGAAGATTCTGCACTGCACTCCATACAGGTAGTGTCTCCAGAGCTTCAGTGCAAAAACCACAGCTGCTAGCTCAAGGTCGTGGGTAGGGTAATTCTTCTCATAGTCCTTGAGCTGTCTGGAGGCATATGCTATTACTTTACCGTCTTGCATGAGGACAGCTCCAAGGCCCATCTTGGATGCATCACTGTAGATGTCAAAGGCCTTGTCACTCTCTGGAACAGTCAGGATGGGAGCACTAGTCAATCTTTTCTTCAGTTCTAGAAAACTGTGCTCGCATTTATCTGACCACTCAAACTTCTGGTTCTTTCTGGTCAGGGCTGTGAGTGGAGAGGCTATTCTGGAAAAGTCCTCCACAAATTTTCTGTAATATCCTGCCAGGCCTAAGAAGCTTCTGATTTCACTGGCATTCTTTGGTTGACTCCAGTTACTAACTGCTTCAATCTTGGCTGGGTCTACCATAATACCTTCCTTGGAAATAATGTGGCCTAGGAAGGCCACCTGATCAAGCTAAACTCACACTTTGAGAATTTGGCGTACAACTCCTTCTGGTGTAAGGTTTGAACACTATCTTCAGGTGTTCTTCATGTTCTTTCCGAGTCTTTGAATACACTAGGATACCATCAATGAAGACGATGACAACTTGTCCAGAAAATCCTTGAACACTCTATTCATTAGATCCATAAACGTCGCAGGGGCGTTTGTCACTCCAAAGGGCATGACCATAAACTCATAGTGCCCATATCTTGTACTGAAAGCAGTCCTTGGCACATCACTCTCCTTCACTCTGAGCTGATGGTAACCTGATCGCAGATCTATCTTGGAGAACACTGTGGCTCCCTTCAGCTGATCAAATAAATCATCTATCCTTGGCAAAGGATATCTGTTCTTGATGGTTACCTTATTCAAAGCTCGATAATCTATGCACATTCGCATAGATCCATCTTTCTTCTTGACAACCAGTACAGGAGCTCCCCAAGGTGAATGACTAGGGCGGATGAAACCCTTGTCAAGCAGCTCTTGCAATTGTTCTTGTAATTCTTTCAGTTCTGCTGGTGCCATGCGATAAGGTGCCTTCGAAATTGGGTTGGTTCCTGGGGCCAACTCAATTTCAAACTCAATTTCCCGATTGGGAGGGAGTCCTGGTAACTCTTCAGGAAACACTTCAGGATAGTCACAGACTACCCTCACTTCTTCTCTCTTCAATCCTTCTCCTTGACTCGCATCCACTATATGAGCTAGAAAACCAGGGCACCCCTTCTCTAACATTCTCTAAGCTTGTAAGGTAGGTAGGAACCTATTTATCTTTCTCCTTGGGTCTCCAATAAACTCAAATGAAGGTTCTGCTTCTGGTGTGAACTTGACTTTTTCTTGCGGCAGTCTATAGAAGCATTATACTTGCTCAAGAAGTCCATTCCTAAAAATGACATCGTAATCCTTCATCTTAAGGACTAACAAGTCACTGTAGAGCTCTCGGTTGGAAATCTAGATTGATACTGCCCTTAGCCTCTCAGTAGAGGCCATTACTTCCCCTGACGGTAAGGTTGCTAAGAACTTCATCGTTCAACCTTTCTGGTGGCCTTTATACTGTTTAAGTAGTGCTCAGTGATCAAAGCACTACTTATTAGTTCTTCGGAGGTTTGCAGCCTCTTAACACCGCTAGCCCCCTTTAACGCTACCTCAGGCCTTAACATCTTGAGCCTTAGCCTAACTATCTCTTTTTTTTCTGTGCTAACTAGCTCTGGGCACAGACGAGCTAACCGCTTAAACATCTTCACTGCTTCATCCACGGATAGTTCTCCTTGTCTGAACTCCGTGAATTCATCATAATGCTTGTTGGTTACTTGCATGTGAAAGTATTCTTCTAAGTACTCAGTCTCGAAGTCGGCCCATGTCATCTGGCTGACATTTCTCTTGGCCTTGACTCTCTTCCACTATATTCTAGCATCTCCCGTAAGGCAGAAAGATGCACACTTTATCTTCTCTACCTCATGCCAGTCCAGTAGCCCTACTATTCTTTCCAACGTTTTGAAACATGCTTAAGCATCCCATGGTTTGCTTGTGCCTGGGAAGTTCCCTGGCTTCAGTTTCTCCTACTGAATGAGGTACGCTTCTTGCCTTCTAGAGGCTTGCTCCTCGTTTTGGGCCTTTCTAGGGCGTCCTCAAATGTATAACTTAACACTTAACGGTAATGTTCTCAAACTTGCTTTAGGATATAACAAGACCTTGGTCTTGATTCTTATCTCATTTCTTAGTCCTAGAACTCGTTCTAGGGCTTAGTAAGACCTTGGTCTTACTCAAAACTTTTATCAAGCACCTTGCGTGCCATAATCCCAAAACTTACTTTTGGGCAATCAAGTAAGTACTTAAGCATTTCTCTAATATCCATTCTGGGGATTAAACATGATTCCGTGATACTAAGGTATTAAACATGCTTCCTTGTTCAATGCACATATGAGTAAGTACTTAAGCATTTCTCTATACTGCAATTAAATAAAGGAGCAATAGAAAAAACTGAAACTTAAAACTTTCTTACTTGAAGACGGCAAGGTTGATGCTGATGTGTGTGTGTGATGCTAGAGAATGGGAACTGCTCTGATACCACCTGTAACGACCCGCCTTCTCTGCCTTAGACGGCCCGCTACTTCTTCTACTTCTTGACTCTAATGCACGACTAAAAATGCGGAAATCTTTTTTTTTTTCTTTTAAATCCCTCTAGGGATGATATTTTAACTTAAATAGTCATGCATGATACCGTGTCACACTTTCTTTCTCAAAAACTCGTAAGAACATCCTTATTGAAACTTGCCTCGCTCAACTCAGCTTGCGGATATCAGTCGACTGGTACTGTACCAGTCGACTGGTACGCCTGAAATCTGAATATTCAGATTCGAAACTTAGTTTCCAAAAGCCACCAAATTTATAGATTCAAGCCATAACAAGACACAACACCATTTCTATACTCTATACCAGTTTTCTGAACAATTTAGCCAATCAAAACGAATCCATAAACTTGAATTTAGGACTTTTGTGGAATTTAGCAAGTTATGAAAAATCTACATAGACTTTAAGCTAGAGTTTGTACCAAACTTAACTTCTAACCATTGATACTCATCACACAAAATTCTGAAACATCCCTAAGGCATAATCAAATGAGAAAGCAACTTTTCTAAACATACTTAAGCAATAAAAACTTGATTCAAAGGGAAATTAATACTATCTTGGCACATGCATCTATTTCTCTAACAAAGTATCAATATTTCAAACTACTCACACTTCTACTCATCCAATGCAATCATAAGGATATGTATGCTAAATGAAATGACATGGAATCTTTACTCTAAGAAATTGAGCATGTAAAACTATCCAAAGCTTAAATGTTCGCTAAACTCCATAAAGCAAGAACTTGAAATTTGAATAAACTAAAACATTGTAATTCAAATAACTAAATTGTCTCGTCTCAAGGATCTCTCCAAAATCAGCCACCACACACACTTTACTCAGCACCGCCTCGTCGCCTTCCTTCAGAATTGCTTGCCTTTACCTTTATCTGCAGTAAGAGGAAATGTAACTAGTAAGCAAAAAGCTTAGTAAGTACTATCTAGCTCACAAAATCTCGAAATGTGCAAACATGCTTCTTGAACAATATGAAAATCATATGAGATACTTATATGCTTGAAAGAAAACTAAGAACATGTATAACTCAAAACATGCATACTCAAGCATTAATAAATCTCAATTTACTTTTCTTGGCTCAACTTGAAACTTTAGCTATTCTTTAACTTTTTGAAAACTCTTTAAACTTTAGAAACATTGCTAAAGCATATACTTGAAAATAATAATCACTTGGATCCACTGAAGACGTAAGTACCATCTGATGCGCGTTCCCTAAAAGGTTGGGGTAGCGAGCCACCAATCCTAATAGAGCAGACCTTGGTCTACCAGGGCCAAGACCTTGGAATTGGACACCTGGATTTCTTTAACGACGCCCTTGGACGCCGGGTACTGGCCTTAGAAAATAAAATAGCTTTTTTTTTCTTTTCTTTCTTATCTGTAAATGCCTTGGCATTTTCTCGAGCACCTTGTGTGCTAAAATCCTTAAGTCTTGACTTTTGGGGATTTCATAAGGCCTTGGCCTTTTCTTTTCTTATCTTTATCTTCTCTTTTCTTTTCTCATAGCTTTTCTTGGACCCTAACCTCATATAGGGCACTCAATAAAATATATAAGCATATAATGAACTAAGATCACATGCAAAAATCTTAACAAGAAGTAAATATCTCTTTTAAAAACTTTTAAGGGAAATTCTTGCGGAAAAACCGCCTCTTACTGCAGGTGAGCAGTACTTACCTTGATATCTTGGACTTACAACCAAGATTGACGTCTAGGCTCGGAAGAAAATTGAGATCTCGGAGATTTCTTCGCGCCTATGCGTTCCTCTCGTCGCGGGGATTCCGAATATAGGAAAATCTCTTGGAGGAGAGCCTTGGCCGGCCCTCTAAGCCTTGGTGTGGTGTCGCCCAAGAGAGGAGAGGGGAAAGGAGTCGGCGCAAGGTGTTGGGCGAGGGGGAGAAAGGTTTTAGGTTGAGAGAAAATAAAATTTCTCTCTTTAACTATCTATTTATACTTATGGGGCGAATTTACCTAACTATACCTTATCTATTGTTTCGCCTAGTTTATTTCAACAAAACCGACCACCCCAGCTGGTCACGTGCGTGCTTGCTCTTCCGGTGGTCGCGGGTTCGAACCCCTTGCTGCCCTTAATCGTTTTTTCTTTTTTAAATATACTAAACGGACTCGGAAAATTCCATAAAAATATTCTAAAAATCCCTAAAAATATCTAGAATATTTCTAAACCATTTTTAAGTAATTCTAAGGACTTTAAGAACTAAAAATGGAAATTTTGGGGCGTTACACATCCACCCTTTCCTTGACAAAGCCTTTTAATGAAATTTCATTTTCAAATTAAATTAGGTCATTTTCTGGTCTAGCTAGCTTGGGTCTTGGATCGGTAGCTTCGGCTGGTTTCACCAGTCTAAAGAGACTAAGTAGACTTGATCTTATTAGAGTTGGTTTCCCCAACGTACTATCATCTCACCTCCTCCCAATACTATGTTTTCAAATTTCAAGTAATTTAGTCCTTAAGTCTAACCATTCCTAATTCTAAGCATGGCAACTTGCAGAAATTTAAATAAACATGCAATCAAGCAATAAAAAAAAATTATCTAATTATAAAAATTATTTTGATTTTGACTCCCCCTGGACTAAAGCCTCTGTATGGGTTAGGCAAGATGTGAATCTTGTCCTTGGGGATCCAAAATTGATTTGAACCAGTTGGTTTAGTCAGGCACAGTTTTGGCACCCATGCCTGAACCTTAGGTCTTGACCGGTTCAGTACAGCAAAGTAAGATCTTTGCCGAGATTTGGTTCTGTAGCCAAGTCCGGATCGGTTTAGAACAGACTTCTATTTTCCAAGAATCATATCAAGATTCTTGGAACCAGAAGTGAATCGTTCTAAAGCTGTTCGTAAGTCCTTAACTTGAGTTTTCTGGGAGGAATTCTCTGATTCAAGTTTTTCAACTTGATCAGGGGTTCCTTCCTGAATTTTCTCAGTTAAGGATTTAGACTCAGCTCCCTCTTTCAGGAGTTTTACTTCCTGTCGGAGGGACTCGATTCGGAGTTTGGCTTTCGCCAAATCTCGGGATAGATATGAGATAAGAGAATTTAATTGCAATTTTGAAAAACCTGTTACCCTTATTTCGCCGTCGTCGGAGAAGGTCAGCTTGCCGTCGTCCTGGTCTGAGTCTGAGTCAGTCTCGATTTGATCCGAAGCGGTCAGGGCTAGAAGATTGGACTGGGGTGCTTCTTCTTCTTCTTCTGAGGAAGACTCGTCCCAGGTTGCTTGGAGTGCCTTTTTCTTTCTGGTCTTTTTGGACTCCTTTAGGCTTGGACATTCAGTCTTGTAGCAGGTTACGTTGGGCTTGTGTTTGTCAGTTGCTGGTTCAGCTGGTTCATCCTTTCTTCGGCTTGTTCTCCGTGTGTTGGCTTGGTTCTTCAACTTTTTGTAGTAGCTTCGAGCTAGCCGGACTAGTTCAGATTGATCTCCTTCTTGATCTTCTGTTTCTGAGTCTGAGGTAGACTCGGGTTCAACTTGAGTTTTCTTCTTAGTTGTCCTTCCTGTTTTTCCTGCAAAGAAAGCTATACTTTTCTCGGCCAAATTGCAGTTAGTCTGTTCATGAAGTTCAAGTTCAGCAAATAACTCATCTAACTTAATTTTTGAAAGATCCCTAGAGACCTTGTATGCATCTACCATAGATGCCCACAAGGTGGTCCTAGGGAACGCGTTTAGGGCATACCTTATAAGATCACGATTTTGAACCTGGTGACCTATTGCGTGAAGACCGTTCATCAATTCCTAGATTCTGGCATGGAGCTGGGCTGCTGTCTCGTTATCTGCCATCTTGATGGTGAAGAGCTTGTTCAGTAGCAGATCCCGTTTGCTGATCCTCGTATCTGAAGTTCCTTCGTGGAGCTCGATCAGTTTAGCCCATAGCTCCTTGGCACTGTTGAAGGGGCCTACGCGGTTCAGCTCCTCTTTCGTTAGTCCGCATTGGAGGGTCTGAGTTGCTTTGGCGTCAGCTTCGATTTTGCGTTTAAGGGCAGTGTCCCACTCTGAGTAGTTTTGCGGTACGCCTTCAGCATTTGTGGGAATCATCAGTCCAGACTGGATGATTATCCACATATCCACCTGAGTTTTCAGGTGGACCTCCATTCGACTTTTCCAGTAAGGAAAGTCTTCTCCACTGAAAAGTGGAGGTCTAGCGGTGCTAAAGCCTTCTTGGATGGCCATTTGTTCTGAAATAGCAAGCAACAAAAAGAAAACAAAAAAAAATATTTCAAGACTTGGTCTTGGATTAGTAGTGCGGGAAGAATAAATAAAAACAAATTTCAAGGGGTGTTGCACCAACCTTGAAAGAAAAATTCGAACGAAAAATATTTAACAAAAAAAATTGAGAGAGGAAAAAGAAAAAAAATCTGAAATTTTCAAACAGGTGGTTGCACCAAGTTTGAATTCCCCGCTCTGATATCACTTGTTGGATCAAGAAATGCGAGAGAGGGGGGGTGAATGTCGCAAATCGTTTGGATTTAAAAAAGAGTAAGTGCGCAGCGGAAATAAGACACAAAAAAGCAACACAACGCTAACAAGGTCGTTTTACTTGGTTCGGAGCCTGGGTCGACTCCTACTCCAAGGCCCACGGTCGTTGACCGTTTACTTTGGGCAATTCTATAATGCGTAGAATAAGTACAGAAGAGAAATACAAATTGCAATAAGAAAGATAACACTTCTGTATTTACCAACTCCCGGGGTAGGCTCGAGTTTCGGTGCAGCGGGAGGTCGACGGCGCTTCGGACTTGATTTGAGAAGTTCCTGGAGCAGAGCGCGGTCGTCGGAGTGTTTGGATGCGTTGAATGAAAGTTGTAGAGCGTGGAAGCGTCGCAGTAATTGATGCTCTGAATAACGAGGTCGAGGGCCCTTTATATAGGGCCTAGGGGCGCCCTGGTCGACGGGGGCGCCCCCCACGTGGCAGCAGATCCGGTTTTAGCTCGGTCACCGTCTGATCCCCTTATCCTCGGGATCCGGTTTGACCGGGGCGCCCGTAGGGCTCGGGGCGCCCGGTTTGACCGGTCAAAGGCCTCATCTCTTCGGCTTCGCAGGGATGCGCTTCGGCAGCTGGCAGTGGGGGCGCCCGAGACACGCGGGGCGCCCGCGACAAGCGGGGCGAAGCGCGTCGAGGTTGTTACAGACTTGGGTTGACCTTGGGGGCGCCCTGGTCGTCCGGGGCGCCCTGCTCAGCTTCTGCCTCACTCCTTCGAGGCTCTCTGAGCTGCAGATACTCAGTCCTTCAATCCTGCATCCAGGGTTAGTCCAAATAACAATTTTATTTTATACAGCCTTAGCTATCTTGGTTCTGACTTTGGTCTCCAAAATGGAGCCCTAGGTCGAACCGACGCCTAATGTTCCCTCAAGGGGAACGCGTCCTCACCTACTCCTCTCGGGAGAGTTTACCTGGTGCCAACCGGATCCTCCAGTTGGACTTTTGCCCGGCAGTCCTTCGCCAGGTCTTGAGTTACCAAGCTGCCCTTCGCTTGGTGCCTAGCTGCCCTTCGCTAGGTCTTTTCTTATGGCAGTCCTTCGCCAGCCTAGCAGTCCTTCGCTAGGGCTTTAGCATTCTGGCGGTCCTTTGCCAGTGCCTAGCAGTCCTTTGCTAGGGCTTCTCCTGTCTGGCAGTCCTTCGCCAGTGCCTAGCCTTCCTTCGCTAGGGCTTTTCCTGTACACTCAAGAAGCTTGTTAGACAACAACTAACCCTTAACTTTTGAACCCTTTTGCCAATATCAAAACACAGGTTTGACTTGGGTGCATTCTGCACCAACATATACTTGAAGTTAAAGGCTCAACCCTAATCCTTGGGTCCTTGAGGTTGGCCGAAACATATGGGGTCTCTAGGATACCCCAAAAATTCCCAAAAATTATGTTAAACCTCTAGACATCATGAGAGTACATTAAACATCATGATTGGGATTTTCATCATCATTTTAGACCCTTAAACATGGTGGCCGAAACCCTAGGGTGTCCTAGGGTGCTTGCTTAGGTTCCTTCATGTTGGCCGAAACCCTAGGGTATCCTAGGGTAGTCCAAAAATTCCCAAAAATTATACTTAACCTCTAAACATCATTAGGGAACCTTAAATAACATTATACAGATTTTTAGCATCATCATGGACCCTTAAACATTGTGGCCGAAACCCTAGGGTATCCTAGGGTACTTGCTTTGCTTCTTCCATGTTGGCCGAAACCCTAGGGTATCCTAGGGTACTCCAAAAATTCCCAAAAATTATACTTAACCTCTAAACATCATAAAGGAACAATAAATAACATTATACAGATTTTTAGCATCATCATGGACCCTTAAACATTGTGGCCGAAACCCTAGGGTATCCTAGGGTGCTTGCTTTGCTTCTTCCATGTTGGCCGAAACCCTAGGGTGTCCTAGGGTACTCCAAAAATTCCCAAAATTTATACTTAACCTCTAAACATCATAAGGGAACATTAAATAGCATTATACATATTTTTAACATAATTATAGATCTTGAAATCATGGTGGCCGAAACCCTTAAACATAAGGTTCTTGGTTTTCTTTCCTTTCAACATCAAATCCAAAAACCAACCACTATATCATACTAAAAATCATGAAAATCATAAGGAACTATTATACCACAGGTGAGGGAGTCTTACTTTGGGTTTCTTGATTTTTCGAACCTAGGAAGAGAAGAAGATTGCAAGATCTTTGGATACTAGAGCCCCCTTGTCCTTGTATTCTTGTGAAGACTTTAGATCTAGGAGATGGAGCATTGGTGGAAGCTTTTCCAAGGGAGAACTCCTCCTTGGGTGTTCGGCTAGGATGAGGGGAGGAAGAGTTTCGAAAATGCAATTGAAGGAAGAGAGAAAGAAACTCCCAAACCCCCCTATTTATCACCCATTAAAGAGGTAAATGAAGAGTTTCTTCATGACCCTTCATCTTCTTCTTAATCTTAACCTATATCCACTTCATTTCCTCATAGAAATCCCTTGCTAGGTGAGTTGGTTAAGGCTTACATGGTTGTACAAGATGTCCAAGGTTCAATCCTTGGCTCATGCACCTTTATTTTTATTTTATTTTTATTTCATTTATTTTATTATTTTTATTTTTCCTAAATTCCGAAAATCCCTCTAAAATCACCCATAATTATGCTAATATTCCTAAATAAAATTCTTTTATATTTATATTAATTTTACCTAATTAACACCCATTTTTGGAGCCCATTTAAAGCTCATTAGTACCTAATTTCTCCATTAAAATAGGAAAAGTTAAGCTAAGACTTACCCATAATTAAGCTAATATGCCTAATTAAATCCTATTTATATTTATACTAATTATTACCTAAAATCCACCTATAATCATGGTACTAAAAAGCCCACATAAGGCCCATTAGTACTTAGTTTTCTCAATTTAAATGAGAAAACATGGATTTTCTAGGCCAAAGTTCGTATTAATACCTCTAGGTCCTTCGGAAAATTATCTCGACATGCTCAATATTTTCGGAAAATATTAAGAGAATTTTTCGGGTCGTTACAATCCCCTATACCTCGTGAAAGTTCGTCCTCGAACTTAGAATAATTCCGGGTACTTGCGTCTCATCTCGTCCTCGCGTTCCCAGGTAGCTTGTTCGAACCGTTGACTTTGCCATAGGACCTTGACTAAGGGTACCTCCTTACTCCTCAGCTTCTTGACTTCCTTATCCAAAATCTGGATGGGTCTGCTCTCATAGCTTAGGTCCTCTTGCACTTGCTCTGTCTGCGGCTCGATCACTTGGCCCATATTTAGGATACACTTTTTAAGCAGGGACACATGGAATACGTTATGGATAGCTGACATCTCTGGAGGCAGCTCTAACTCATATGCCACTTTACCGACTCTTTTCAGAATCAGGTATGGCCCCACATAGCGCGGACTTAGTTTTCCTTTCTTCCCAAATCCGATCACCCCCTTCATAGGAGCCACATTGAGAAACACCCAATCTCCAACATCAAATTCCAGGGCGCAAGCTCTCAACATATCTTCTAGTATTTGATTCACCCGCTCAGTTTGCCCGTCAGTCTGAGGGTGAAAGGCGGTGCTAAATCGTAACTTAGTGCCGAGAGACTTCTGAACGCATTCTCAAAATTGCGAAGTAAAGCGACCATCCCTATCTGAGATGATGGTCTTGGGAACTCCATGAAGCCTATTTACTTCCTTCACATATAGTTGAGCCAGTTGCTCAATCGAATAAGTCATCCTGATCGCCAAGAAGTGAGCAGACTTTGTCAGCCTGTCCACAATTACCCATATCGCATCATTTCCATTCGTAGTCCTGGGAAGCCCCGACATAAAATCCATAGAGATGTCTTCCCATTTCCACTCCGGAATTGCGAGTGGCTGCAGAACTCCCCCGGGTCGCTGATGTTCTGCTTTTACTTGCTGGCGAGTCATGCAAGTACTAACATACTGAGCCACATCCCTCTTCATTCCAGACCACCAGAACCTCTCCTTCCGATCCTGATACCTCTTGGTGGATCCTGGATGCATTGAATAAGGGCTTTCGTGAGCTTCCGTCAGTATTTTCCTTCGAAGCTCCGGATCATTAGGGATACATAGACGATCCCTAAGGTAGAGTACTCCCCCTTCGGCGACATGAAAACCATCGCCTTTTCCTTCTAAGATCTCCTATTTTATTTTCTGAAGACTCAGATCCCCATCTTGTTTTTCCACTATGTCCTCAAACAGCGTGGGGGGTATTGTCATGGTGCAAAGTCGTCCGGTGATGACCTCGACCCCAAAATTAACCATTTCTCTTTCGAGTGGTTGGGGTAGTCTAGATATAGACATCAAGGTGGCACTTGACTTCCGG
>JAGFNQ010006770.1:0-82419 GCA_024364735.1 Boesenbergia rotunda | reverse complement strand
ATTACTGCACAATAAAATTAGCCTCTTGCATGATAAGTTAGAAATTAAAGATGTGACCAAAATATCAGAAATTAATTGTTTAATTCAGAATTTAAATTCAGAAATTAACAAATTTAATTTGATAATCCTTCTAAATTTAATTCTGATAATCTTCTGATAAGATTAATTCTAATAATCTTGATGTCTGATAAAATTAATCCTGACAATTTTAATTCAAATAAAATAAAACCTAAGGATAATTCAGAATTCAAATTCGAAAATCCTAAGGATAACTCCGAATTCGAATTTGAAAAACCTTAAGGATAATTCTAGGATAAACATGATTTAATTGAAAATTATTCTGAGGATAAAAATGATTTATCTTGATAATAATTTAATTATTAGATAATCCTGAAGACTACTATAAAGCTTAACTAGTGGCCCGTTGTACTCCATATACTTTTGAGGATATTGATGAATCTAATTGTGAGGAGGAAATTGAATTTTCTAAGATTAGGGCCATAATTAATGAAAATTACAAAGGATCAAATAAATCAAAATTAATCGAAAAACCTCGAAAAGAAAGATAAAAATAAGAAGAAATTTTTGAAATAATGAAAATGATAAATTTAAACCCACAACTGTTAATTAAATCTTAATTAATCAAATTAATTTCAATTAAATTTAATTAATTCAATTAATTCAATAAATCTTAATTAATTCAATTAATTCAATTAAATCTTAATTAATTCAGCTAAATCAATTAAATCTTAATTAATCAATAAATCTAATTAATTCATAATCATTAAATCTTAATTAATTCAATTTAAATCAATTTAATTCAATTAAACTTCAATTAAATCAATTTAATTCAAAACTTCAATTAAATCAATTTAATTCAATTAAACTTCAATTAAATCAATTTAATTCAATTAACTTCAATTAAATCAATTTAATTCAATTAAATTCAATTAAATCAATTTAATTCAATTAATTCAAATTAATCAATTTAATTCAATTAAATTCAATTAATTCAATTAAATTCAAATTAATTCAATTAATTCAATTAAATTCAATTAATTCATTAATTCAATTAAATTCAATTAATTCACTTAAATTCAATTAATTAAATTAATTCACTTAATTCAATTAAATTCAAATTAATTCACTTTAATTAAATTCAAATTAATTCACTTAATTCAATTAAATTCAATTAATTCCTTTAATTCAATTAATTCATTAATTCACTTTAATTCAATTAAATTCAAATTAACTCAACTTTAATTCAATTAAATTCAAATTAACTCAATTTTAATTCAACTAAATCCAATCAAGATCTTAAATCACTTAAACCTGAACCAAACTAAAATCTTACCCAAACCGCAACAATTAATTCAATAAAATCAAATATGTCAAAGTGGGTTGACATATTCGCAGGTTCACACGATATGTATCAAATCGAGAATTTGATACATTTTTAGAAATAAAAATAAAATGCCTTGACTTGTTTGACTCATGCATAATTGCCATGCCATGCATTTGCTATTTTTCTTAAAATATATGACATGTCATTCATATTTAAATTTTATGCATAATTTAGAAAGGTCATAAGAAAAAGATAATTGAAATTTGGCAACATAGTATTGGGAGGAGGTGAGATGATAGTACGTTGTGGAAACCAACTCTAATAAGATCAAGTCTACTTGGTCTCTTTAGACTGGTGAAACCAACCGAAGCTACCGATCCAAGATCCAAGCTAGTTAGACCAGAAAATGACCTAATTCAATTTGAAAATGAAATTTCATTAAAAGGCTTTGTCAAGGAAAGGGTGGATGATCCCATAAGGCTACGACCAAAGAAGGCCTAGTGCCTCGCCAAGACCTGGAAGCCAATTTCTGAAATTCAAATTCAAATTGTCTTTTGTCAAATTCGAATCTAACACAAATTTCAATTAAATCTTAGATTTAATAATTTATGAAAAATGATTCAAGCATCTCACAATACACCTATAAGGCAATCATGCTTGTTGTATTGATACATCTAAAATGGGTGAGATGTTAAGGACTAATGAATTGAAAAATATTTTTCAAAATTGTTAGAATATTTTTCTAAAAATATATTTTTCAAAATAGAGCTTTAACATAATAATGTTTTTATGGAATTCATGCTTGTCTGATTGATTATATATATTACACATTTTTCAAAAGGTATATTGTTTTCAAAAATTGATTGACTCACGCAATTAGACACAAGCCTCTTAGGACAACACTAAAGTTCCTTAGGGCACTTAGACAGAGTCAAACGGCATTAATGCAGGGGGAGTGCTTTTCATATTTTCAAACTGCACTTTAAAACATTACTATTATTTGAAAATATCTTTTCGAAAATCATGCTTTAATCGTTATCACTTGTGGCTTTTCGAAAAAGATTTTACCTATTGCAAAAATTAAATGTTTACCTGTTCTTTTGATTCTGATAAACCCTAAAGACACAGAGGAAGGTCCACTTCATAATCTAAAAAGGACTCCTAGGATGTGTCAGATTTAGGGGGAGTCTGAGTCAAATTTTTTCAAGTCTTAAACTATTTTTTATTATTAGAAAATTCCTTTAATTTGAATCAAACCTTAAGACTCAAAGGAAGAGTACTTGTGGTCAACAAGCTTCCCAGGACTGAGTCAAGTTTAGGGGGAGGTCAAATTAAAAGAATTATTCAATTACATGCTTTTAAAATACTAAAAATCTATGTTTTTCAAAATACCACTTGTTAAAATTTGTGTGACTTATGAAATGATTTTGAAATAATAGTTACTTAGGTTGGAAAATTCCCAGGACACTTAGGAAATGTCCTTGTGGTCAACAAGGTTTCCTAGGATAGCGTCAGACTGAAAAATAGACCAAGTTAAGTAAAATATTAGATCTTCAAAATTCACACAGTTTTTCAGCACATACTTTATGAAATATTATCATTTTTCTTAAAAATTTATAATAATATTTACTTGTTTAAAAACTTTCCAGGATACTTAGGAAATGCCCTTGTGGTCAACAAGGTTTCCTAGGATGGTGTCAGACTGGAAAAGAAACTCAATCAAGTAAAATATTTTAAAAATATACTTATGCCTTTCAAAACCAATATTCTTAATTTTAAAAAAAAATATTTTCAAATGTATTGTTAAGTACTTAATTTCTCAAAAAATATACTTATATTTTTTCAAAAAGGGATTTAAATAATCTTTTAAAAGTACTTGCACTCCTTACAAATCATCTTTTCAAAGTACTTATATTTTAAACCTAGAGCATTTTTCAAATTTATGCAATTTTTTAAAAACAAAATTGCACTAAGTATTTTCAAAACAAAAATTTAAAGTTTTTTTATTGTTGATGCAAGTTTTTTTGATGCATGACAAAGGGGGAGAGAGTGCTTAAGTTAGAATTTTTTCAGTTAGAATATTTTTTACTCTCCCAAAACCTATACCTTTTATTCTATCCCAAGGATAGCAATTTAGCCCCTTAAACCAATCTAACTTAAGTTATTGTCAAACATCAAAAAGGGGGAGATTGTTGGTGCAAGTTGCATCAATGATGCTCTCCTTTATGTGTTTTAATGTTTGACAATGTACTTAAGTCAGTAATATGTTGAACAGACAAAGGGGAGCGAAGGAGAAGTAACCTAAGCCTGAGAAAAGTCCTAGTTAAGCTAGGCATGGAAACCCTAAGACCTAGTGAAGGGCTGCTAGGCTCTGGCGAAGGGCTGCCAGAATGAAAAAGACCTAGGGAAGGGCTGCTAGGCTCTGGCGAAGGGTTGCCAGAAAGAAAAGACCTAGCGAAGGGCTGCTAGGCAACTGACGAACGGCTGTCAGGAAAATAAGTCCTAGCGAAGGGCTGCTAGGCACCTGACGAAGGGTTGTCAGGGGAACAAGTCCTAGCGAAGGGCTACTGGGCACCTGACGAAGGGCTGACAGGGAAACAAGACCTAGCGAAGGGCTGCTAGGCACCAAGCGAAGGGATGCTTGGTATCCAAGACCTAGCGAAGGGCGGCTAGGCAAAAGTCCACCCGAAGGACCGGGCGGCAACCATCTCCTGAAAGGAGTAGGTGAAAGGCGCTTTCTCGGGGGTAGGAGTTTGCGTCGGTTCGACCTAGGATTGCGTGCCAATTCGAAGTCCAAACCAAGTCCTTAAACCTAACATTGTATGTATATGTGCTTTGTATTTGTGTATCTTGTAGGTACCAAGAACCGGAGACAAAGCAAGTTGCTGAAAAAGGCTGTTGGGGGCGCCCGGAGCGTCCGGGGCGCCCCCAGGTAGTACTAAAACATGCAGTTTCATGATGCAGTCAAAACATGTGTCAACCGGGGTGCTCGGAGCGTCCGGGGCGCCCCCAGGCAGTACTATACATGCAGCAAACGTGTGTTTGCAGAACAGGTGTCAACCGGGGCGCCCGGAGCGTCCGGGGCGCCCTGATTAGTAGCTGTTTTGCTGTTTCGAAGCCAGAACACAGGATAAGCCCTCAAGGGGGTGCCTGGGTCATCCGGGGCACCCTGGTCAAAGTTCTTATCACCTGCGGCGAAGTAGGCGTGAAGATAAGAGTTGACCGAGTCTTCCGGGGCGCCCCCGTCGACCAGGGCGCCCCCAGGAGGGCTATAAAAGGGGCTTCGACCCCTCTGCTTCCAACACACTTTCCAACTTCGAATCTATTCATTCTGACTGACGACAACGCGCTAAAGACGAGGTTCTGCGATCGGGAGGCTCCAGGAGGAAGTGCGCGGCACTTCGGAGGTCCAGATCAGCCGAGCTTCACACTTTGTGTTTTGGTTTGCAATTAATTACAGTATTTATTTTTCCATATTATTGCTTGTAATATTGCACTGTAAGTCGGGTTTCTCCGCCTCCGGAAATTTCGGAAAGGAGACTATTAGTGGACTCAACGCCGAGTACATAGGCCTTGGACGTACTGACCCTGGGGGGTTGGGAACCAAGTAAATAAACCTGCCGTGTCCCCTGTTTTGCTTTCTTTTATTTTATTTTTATGTTTCCGCTGCACTAACGCTCTAAGTCCAGAAGTCTTACGAAAGATTTACGAAAGATTTCACGATCGATATTCACCCCCCCTCTATCGACGGCACCGGTCCTACAATAAGTTCTCTCGTATCACCTATAAACCTATTAAGACAAGCTACTTGAATAGACTATTCTTCACCCAATCCTGTCCCCTAGCTATGAACGTCATAAACCACTACCAACTGGACAATCTTGTATTCTGTACCCACCCAATCAATACTTCCTTATGTGCAGAATTTTACAATAATATCATTAGATAGGATAATCTCGTGTTCTCCACCATGGTTCAAGGTATTCTCCTAACTATCACACCAACTTTACTCAACCGATTTCTAGGACTACGACTCTCGCAGTCCACCTTCTGTTGTTACCCTTCTAGGGAGCTTCCCTTTGATGCTCCCTGCTCTGAGATTACCTTAGATACATTGCACTCATATTTCTTTAGGCAACCCGTGGCCAGACGATTTCAGTCTGTCGAATTAGAAGTACAGGACTACGCCCTATATAGGGTCATAGTCCGATGTATCCTACCATTATCTACCAGGGATGTCACCACTATGCGTCCATTCCACGCCTTTCTACTGTATGCCATGATTCACCAGCTTGACATCGACATAGGACTTCATATATTTCAGATTATCCTACACGCATTTAGTGTTACCACACAAGGGCAGGTACGCACACCTTACTGCCACATTATCACGTCCATATTACATCACCACGGTAGAAACATTACTGAGGGAGAGATGACCGCCTTAACTGACTACGATGAAATAGGCTATAGAAACATTGCCCTAGCAAGTATAGAGGTGTCCGGTACCGGGGTCTTGTCCTGGAGACGTTGGAGAGCAGCTCCCCAGATCGATTCGGACGAGGAAGTCGAGTACGATGTCGCAGATATAGCAGCAGAAGCCCGAGCCCATATAGACGAGCCTGCTCCACCGACACTCTACGAGAGAGTGACTCGTATGGAGACACAGATACAGAGTCTCAGAGAGGAAGTCGAGGCTTATCATATAGAGCAGATGGACTCTCGCCGAGCTGATAGAGAAGTAGCTGATGCACGATTCTTAGAGATGATGGCACGATTCGATTCATGGCAGCCGGGTCCATCTGATCATCCCGGTCCTTCATCTTAGATTTACTTCGCATTGTACTCGTAACTATCTGACTGCCCCTACTCAGTAGGGTTGACTTGTGTTTGACTGTATTTGAACCTTGATTATCTGCTTTATTTTCTGTTGATCAAATTATGAGTACTTAGGATTGTGCTCTGTAGAATAGATTAATTTTTTTTACTTGATTTAAAATTGTTTTTAAAATAATTTGAAAAACTACTTTACTTAATTTCAAAATCAGTTTTCACTTTCGACTTAGTTTTATTCTTTTCAAAACTACCCCTTTAAAAACTAGGGATTTTTTTTTTCGAAAATGGACTTAGCCTAGGCCCTAACTCTAGAACTGCATGCACCTATAGACTTAGAAGCCAGCATCTCACAAGCACCTTAGGGTACTTATGATTGATAACCTAGAAAGGGTTGAGATACTTAGATCTTTGCCTTAATTCAAGATGCTTTAAGTCAGTGCATCTGCAGTAATTGGGACACTAAATACAACTTACACAGCAATCAAGTTAAGTGTCAAGCTTAGAAAATCTAACTTGAACAGAAACACTTAACTTGACTAACCCTAGCAAAAACTACTATATATAACAGTTAGTAAGTAGCTAATTGGGTTAGACAAGTCCCTACAGAGAAAATTGAATGATTTGATTTCGTCAAATTATAAAATGGTTCAGTACAGCAAATTCCTTTATGAAATTTTTTTCTGCTACATTTATCTATTTTTGATATATGGCAAAGGGGGAGAGATAGGAAAGGAGAGAGTAAAACATTTTGCATAAATATTTTTTTTGCAGAAATATTTTTAAAATTTTACTCTATCCTTTATTTAAAAAGTTTTCAAAATTTGCTTATCCTTTATTCAAAAAGCTTTAAAAAATACTTAAACTTTTTAAAATTTTTCAAAAGTACTTAGTAGTTAAACTTTTCAAAGTTAGCTAAGTACTTAGTAGAGAAACTTTTCAAAAACCTTTTCAAAGTTAGCTAAGTACTTAAGCAAAAATCTTCTTCAAACTATTTACTAAAGTACTTAAGTTTTTTTTAACTAATTAAGTACTTAAGTTTTTCAAAATTATTAAGTATTTAAGCTTTCCAAATGTACTAAAGTTTTATTAAGTAATTAAGCTTTTGAAATCTTACCAAGTACTTAAGTTAACACTTTCAAGACTTGTGAGTACCTAAAAGCTTAAAGTTTTCAAAGTACAAATAAAGGATTCTTAACCCTATGAAATTTTGAAAAATCTAGGGGGAGATTCTCTCCAGGGGGAGGGAACAAATTTTCTGCTTTTGATTAAACTTAACTTTTTGAACTAAGGTTGCCATGAATCAAAAAGGAGGAGATTGTTGGTGCAGAATGCACCAAAGTCAAACCTGTGTTTTGATAATGACAACAGAGGTGAAAAGTTAAGTCTTACTTGTTGTCTAACAAGTTACTCTAGTGTACAGGAAAAGCCCTAGCGAAGGACTGCTAGGCACTGGCGAAGGAATGCCAGGGCAAAAAGCCCTAGCGAAGGACTGCTAGGCACTGGCGAAGGAATGCCAGAGTCAAAAGCCCTAGCGAAGGACTGCTAGGCACTGGCGAAGAAATGCTAGAGTAAAAAGCCCTAGCGAAGGACTGCTAGGCACCGGGCAAAGGACAGCTCGGCATCCAAGCCCTGGCAAAGGACCGCAGGCAAAAGTCCAACCAAAGGAGCGGTTGGCATCAGGTAAATTCTCCCGAGAGGAGTAGGTGAGGACGCGTTCCCCGTCGAGGGAACAGTAGGCGTCGGTTCGACCTAGGGCTCCATTTTGGAGACCAAAGTCAGAACCAAGACAGCTAAGGCTGTATAAAATAATAATTAATTGTTTTATTGTGTTTTGGACTGACCCTGGATGCAGGACCGAAGGAACGTGTGTCTGCAACTCAGAGAGCCTCAAAGGAGTGAGGCAGCAGTTGAGTAGGGCGCCCTGAGTGTCCAGGGCGCCCTCAAGGTGAACCAGAACCAAGCGAAGCAAAAAGGGGCTTCGGCTGCTTAGTGAGCAAGGCGCCCTCAGCAGCCAGGGCGCCCTCGTCAGCCAAGGCGCCCTCAGCAGCCAGGGCGCCTCCGCGCCCAAGACTGCGAAGCTTCAGCTTTATCCACAACCGAGATTTCTGCGCGGAAGAAGTCAGCCAAGGCGCCCTCTACGACCAAGGCGCCCCCAGAGTCAAGCTTATCCCTATTCGGATGGGATAACTGTTGACCGAGCTAAAACCGGATCGGCTGACACGTGGCAGGGCGCCCCCGACGTCCAGGGCGCCCCTGGGTGCTATAAATAGCACCCAATGCCCAAGCCTTCGATATCAACTTCGTACAAAAGCTTCCACGCTCTTCTGTGCTCACGCCTTGTTCCGAAAACTGCCCAACTCGAGCGACGACGTCCTGCTGCTCCGGAAAGTCAACCTACAACCGGACGTCGGTAACAGAAGAAATTTTTTTTTAAAGTTTATAGTGCTATACTTGTAAATCTCTTTTTGTAAACTGATTTTGCGTTCATATAGAATTGCCCAAAGTAAACGATCAACGATCGTGGGCCTTGGAGTAGGAGTCGACCTAGGCTCCGAACCAAGTAAAAAATACTGTGTTCGCGTGTCTTAATTTCTTTCCGCTGTGCAAATTGCTCTCTCCATAAATTCGAAAAGTTTTGTCGATATTCACCCCCTCTATCGACTCTATCGATCCAACAAATATATCATCCCCTCGCAACTTTAAGGACGTGTAGCGGCTGAATGATAGGATTACCGCTCTGTCCCGGTGTAAGACATTTTTAAGAACTACAAAAAATTCCCTATGTTTACTTCATGAAAGAGACTGGAGTACTCCCCTTTCTAGTGTTTACTTATTCTTAACTAATGAATGGACGGATCCTCAAGAATTTATTTCCTTTTTCAATCCGCACCTTAAAGGAAACAAAGCATAAAAGAGGATTCATGTATTCTTTTGGGTGTATAATTAAGTGAAACTATAGCAATTTAGTGAGTTTATGGAAAAAAAATTAATACATAACACGGAACGAATGCTCTTTGGCACAACAAAAAACCCATAAATAGTGACTGACTGATTCTGTCGCTAAACGGTAATAGCGACGGAAACAACATCGCTCCTGCACTGTTTTAGTGGTAAACTGAAGCAAAATCAAAGCTGACAGATAATGGGCATGTAAAAACTTTCATCAGAATGGCCTCCAAGACAGATTGAGCTGATAAATATTGGAAACTAAAAAATAAAAAAGTTGCTGCGTGATACATTAACAAACTTAAAAACCTTCTATATAAGCCAAAAAAAAACAAAAGGAGTCGATGGAAAATTTGCATTCATAAACTCTCACTATGCACCAGCTGCCTGTGCAACATTAGCTAAAGAAGCTTCAGGTTCATCAGAGTGATCTATGGCTGATTTAACTAAGTCTTGCATTTGCCTATCTTTGGCCTTCCTGCGATAAGTTTCTAAGATAATGAGGAGAGCTGTGATGTCGGCAGGACTTACACCATCCTCCGGTTTGATCTCCTGTTCGACCACCGTCCTCATAATGATTCTGGAGGATACTTGAGATCCTTCATCCTTCGGTTCGATCAGCAAGGGAGGAGAAACCTGCAGATTGCAAAACAGGGAAATCGACGAGCAAACCAATCTTCAAGACAGAATTAGGGACCCGATCAACCTCACCTCCGTTGGGTCTTCAACGTTGCTGCTCGATTGTGGGGAAACATCTAACAAATCTACGCATTCGGTGGGGTTTCCTCTAGGACCACAGAGAAGGGGAGCTCAAGTGTCGAGGGACCTACGACGACCAAAGGCGGTGAAGGAGACAGAGGAGATGACATAGAGTAGAGCTTAGTGGAGTACCTTCGGAGGCTTAGGAGGTGTCTCCTTCGTCGGCCATCCTCCGCCGTGGATCGTCGGCCGAGGATTTCTCCTTGGCGTTCGCTGGGGGGAAGATTTCATCGCTGTCAAGGAGAGAGCAGCGGAAGGAAGGCAATGTGATCGGATGTGAGTTTGTATTATGTAATTAAATTAATTGTTAAGGGTGTTTGTGTCATAAATAAGAAATAATGAAGGTTAATTTTGGAAAGAAAATTATCTTAACCCTGAAATTGAGAAAAACTAAGGGGGAGTTTGGTTTGCATTTTCCCGTCTGTTTTCCATTTTCATTTTCTGTAGAAAATGCGGTTTTCTGGAAAACATGTTTGGTTTGCATTTTCCAGCTTTGTTTTTCAGAAAAAACATAGCGTTTTCTGAAAAACTGGAGAATGAAAAAAAGTCATTTTCCAGAAAACTAGAAAATGTAATTTTCTGGAAAATGAAAAAACCAAACGCCCCAGGCTTTTCCTTGGTTTTCTGATTCTAGGTTATATGACTACTTTTGCTGATGTGGCGGGTATAATTGATTACCTAGGAATTCTTCGTTACCTAAATCAAACAAGGTTTTTATTGATAACCTTGGATGAATAACCAAGGTTATCAAGGAACACCCTCAACCAAACGCACCCCTGGAGCTCTCATTTGATCATATGTGATTTTTGCCTGAGAGCCCAGGCGGTATAGGGTGGTCTCCCTCCTTTCACCGACGACATCATAATAAATTTCATTCACCCGATTGGTGGAGAGACTGTGAATCCTCCCCCTCTGCAGCAGGCTGAGACGCCTCTGCAACTCTAATGGTCATTGCTTCCTGTGAAATAAGAATTAAATTAATTTCTATAAAATGTCAAAAAAATACTATAGTTAATATACTTACATGAATTGCTAAGGAGCGTCGATCGACAAATGACCTATCTTTTTTCTTATGGGTTTTGCTGAATACCTCCGAACTAGTGAGAGGTATTTGTAACTTAACATCCTATATATAGAAAATATAGTGTTTAAATATATCTAAAAAAACATAATGAATGTTTATTATAATCTAAATAAAAACTTACCAAGTCGGTGGCATGCTGGACAATCGAACGGGATCCAGCAGTGTGTTTTGCGGATCTGGTGTTAGGGCTAGTAAGCTCCGAGTTGCGATTGGCTCGAGCAATCGCAGCATTATCTTTCCAATGCTGGGCATCCCAGACTGCTCTCTATGTTGCCCAAACTATCTCAGAGACCTCAGAAGGCCTATTTGCCTTATTTCTCCACTTGTATAACATGTCCCTATACAACTTGGAGTAGTAGACGTTCCAGGTTTTTTTAAATTCCTCCTCTTGACCCTCCTCCCAAATATACCTTTTCTGTAAAAAAAATATATGTTTAGTATCATGTTAGTTTTAACATTAAATTAAATATATATCTAAACTACTTACCAAAAATTCACTGTAGTAAAAAATCCTCAAACCTTGCTCTATGTGGCCCCATGTGGTAGCAGTCAAGGACACTCGTTCTTTGAATTTTTTGTGAAGTAAGCTGAGACTTGGTGACCGTCTGGGATAAAGCTGTGGCAAAAATATCATACATTAGCAAAATTTGACCTGAAATATATAAGAATTACATATTGACTTACCAATCACCCACTACTCTCAAAGTAATCCTATCACCAAGTGGTCTCTGTCCCGACTGCATGACTATAAAAAGCTGAAATCATAATATTAGATGAAATACAAACAACTAGTATCAACGAAAATGAAATCTAAACAACTAGTATCAATGAAGATTAAATCTAAACAACTAGTATCAATGAAGATGAAATACAAACAACTAGTATCAACGAAGATGAAATACAAACAACTAGTACTATTCAATATTTAATCACCTGATCTTCTTCCGATGGAACTAAATTAACATGTAAGTTTTCATCTCTTGACTCCGTTGATACATCAACCTCCTCACTGCTAGATATCTCACCATCATCTATTTCCTCATAAGAGACATTATTATCTATAAGTAATTGTGATTCTGATTGTAATTCTGAATCAACGGAGTTCATATGACTTCTTCATTTTGATAAGCATTGGGGTTGTGAATAGTTATCGTATCTGACATTTCAATGTTTAACCTAGGCTTAATTTGACAAACATCTAGCCATTCACTTAGTCGTCTTCTCTTAGGGAGTGTTTGAGAGAGCTTTTACTTCTTGAAAAGTGATTCTTGTAGTGATTATCTTGAAGTTAGTAAGAAGCTAAAGCATGCAGTGTTTGGAAATAGAAGTCAAAAGCTGATACAAGGTAAAGTTTGAGTGTTTGGTGAATAATCACTTTTAAGCTTAATTTTTAATTAAATGACAATAATATCCTTAAACTATCAAAATTAATTTTTTTCAATTATCTAAATATAATTTTGATACATGATCTATAATATTTTATATATTTAATATTATATTTTAAATATTATATCAAAATTATTTTTTTAATAATATATATATTTAAAAAAATATAAAGTTAATAAAAATATAAAAAATAATAAAATAATAAAATTTATATAAATTTATACAAATATGTATAAATTTTTTTGAAAATAAAAATTATATAAAAATATAAGATTTTATTTAAAAATGTGATGGTAATTATGTAAAATAATAAATTTATTAAGGGTATAAATGTCAACTTTTAATTCTACACCATAAGCAAAAAAGCAGAAGCAGAAAAAAGCATCAAATTGTTGCTTCTAGCTTTTGAGTAAAAGTTGCAGAAGTTAAAGCAGAATCTGGCATTCCCAAATACTCAAAAGCACTTTTGCATGGCTAGAAGCTAAAAAGCAGTAAGCAGAAGCTCTCCCAAACACTCCCTTAGTTGGGTACTCAAGATAAAATACTTGACCAGCTTGAACCGCAAAGATGAAAGGTTCAAACTTGTTGAGTCTTTTGGTTGAATTAACCTCAACTAAATTGTATAAACGATGTTTTTTGGTGCCCGTCCTTGGAGTTGGATCATACCAAGAACACCTGAATAATACACATCTTTTGAAAGGTAACGCTAGCTAGGTATTCAACCTCGATAATTTCCTCTAGTATGTCATAATAGTCAAGTTGAGTATCATTGTTATTTGTTGATCCTTTAACACAAACACCAGAATTATACGTTAGCCTTTGAGAATGACGTTGGCCTACATGAAATTTGTATCCATTCACGTAATAATCGGAGAAGATGGTCACAGTACGCAGAGGTCCAAATGCGAGATTTTTTATTTTTTCGTCTTCTACATTTGAAATTCTATGATCATTCACCTATAATAGTGGTCATTGATAAAATTAAATTAATATGTAATAAAGAATTGTGAACATAAAAATGCATATTAACTCACTTATATATATTTGAAACCAAAATGCATATTTATCTTTTATCTTCTGATCTACCTCATTTACACTTATAGATGGATTTTGAATGTACAACTTTTGTTTGTACAACCTGACATATAAGATAATTTGATATCATATAAGAATTTTAATTATATTATCAGATAGTAATTTAATGCAAATAAATATATAAACTGGAGCTAATACCTTAGGTATGATTTGACCTCTTCACAGTTTAGGAGGATATATGTCCTGGCAACATGATATTCTTGGTCATTTAACCGTCTAGATAGAGTTGCACCCATTGCTTTTCCAGGATACTTAAAAATAGAAAGTATGTCTGGGTCAAATGCTTGAATGTCATCTTGATTGCGTGGACACTTTTGATGTCTGGTTTTCACATTTTCAGCAAAGTAATACGAGCAAAATGAACTTGCTTCTTCAACTAGATATGCATTACATATTGATCCCTCAACTTTTGCTTTGTTACACACATTATTCTTTAATTTTTTAAGAAACCTTTCAAAAGGATATATCCATCTGTATTGTACAAAACCACCTATTTGTGTCTCACTAGGTAAATGAATAGGCAGATACCCCATTGAATCAAAAAAAGCTTGGTGGAAATATTCACTCAAGCTTACATATTATTAATGGAATCTCTGTCTGAATGCGTAACATATCTGATACCATAATAACTTTGGAAGTCAGATTTTTGAAATAAAGGCTTAATTTTGTAAGTGCTTGCCAAACATTATTAGGAAGTAATTGTAGGACCGGTGCCGTCGATAGAGGGGGGGGGGTGAATATCGATCGTGAAAATCTTTCATAAAACTTTCATAATACTATAGTTCGTTCTGAACTCAAAGCGTTAGTGCAGCGGAAGATAAATAAAGAATAAAATAAAAGCAATACACAATGACACGCGGGATTTATTTACTTGGTTCCCGACCCCCCTGGGTCAGTACGTCCAAGACCTATGTACTCGACGTGAGTCCACTATTGGTCTCCTTTCCGGAATTTTCGAAGGCGGAGAAAACCCGTCTTACAGTTAATTTACAAACAGAAAGATAGATAAATTGAATTGCAGAATGTAAATCAAACCAAGACAATTTATGTCGAAGCGTCAGCCGATCTGAACCTCCGAAGTGCCGCGCACCTCCTCCTGGAGCCTCCCGGTCGTAGAGCCTCATCTTTAGCGCGTTGTCGTCGGTCAGAATGCTCAGAATCACACTTGGCAGTTGATCTTGAAGCAGAGGGGTCAAAGCCCCTTATATAGGTCTCCTGGGGGCGCCCTGGACGTCGGGGGCGCCCCTAATAACTCGGTCAAACTTTATCCTTGTGCCTACCTCGCCGCAGGTGATAAAATCTTTGACCAGGGCACCCCGGACCTCCCGGGCACCCTCCTGTGCGCTTATCTACATTTCAAACCTGAAACAGCAAATATAAGTTTCAACCCGGGTGCCCCGGACGTTCCGGGCGCCCCCCTTGACACCTATTCTGCTTACCAACGCTATACTGCACTTTTAGCTTTGTCTGGGGGTGCCCCCACTGTTGGGGGTGCCCTGGATGCATGGGGGTGCCCCCCTTGTGTAACGACCCAGAAAATTCTCTTAATATTTCTTTAAAATGTTGAGCATGGCTAGATAATTTTCCAAGGGACCTAGAAATATTAACACGAATTTTTACCTAGAAATCCATGTTGTTTCCATTTAAATTGGGGAAATAGGCACTAATGGGGCTTATATGGGCTTTCTAGTACCATGATTATTGGTGAATTTTAGGTAAAAATTTATAGAAATATAAAGGGATTTTAATAAGAAATATTAACATAATTATGGGAGAATTTTTAAGGGATTTTCGAAATCCTAGGAAAATAAAATAAAAATAAGTGGGAAAAATTTCTGCATGCACTAAGGATTGAACCTTGGACCTCTTGTACAACCATGCATGCTCTAACCAATTCACCTAGTAAGGGAGTGCTATGAGGAAATGAATTGGATTATGGTTAAGGCTTGGGGGAAAATGAAGAGACACCATGACTCTTCACTTACCCTCCTTGATGAGTTATAAAGAGAGGTATGGGGGGGGGTTACTTCTCTTCTTCCATCAAGTCACCTTTCTTCCTCCCTCCTTCTCCATCCTAGCCGAATACCTCAAGAGGGTATTTCCCTTGGAAAAAGTTCAACCAAGGCTTCATCCCCCAAGATCCAAGGTTTCTACAAGGATACAAAGGCTAGGGGTGGTCAAGAGGCAACAAGATCTCCATCCTTCTCCCAAAACTAAGGTCTATAATCAAGATCAACCAAGGTAAGACTCCCTCACCTGTGGTATAATAGTTCCCTTATGATTTTTAGCATGATATCAAGTTGGTTTTGATATTTACATTGGAGAAATCATGATATGGGGCCCTAAACTTTCGGCCACTAGGGTTTTAAGGTCCAAAATGATGTTAAAAATATTTCTCATGCTTCCTAATGTTTGTCTATGATGAATATAAGTTAAAATGAGATTTGGAGAAATTTTAGGGTACCCTAGGACCTCCTAGGGTTTCGGCCAACCTCAAGAACCCATGGGCAGGGTTGGATCTAAACCTTCAAGTATGTGTTTTGTGTATTATCATGCTATAAGAGAGATTGAGGGTGACTTATGTGAATTTTCACAAGACCTTGTGACCCTACAACTTTCGGCCAAGTAGGGGTTTAGGGCAAAGAGCTAGGGTTCCCTTCAAGTGAGGGTCCTAAGGGCTCCTATGGTATGGAATGGAAGGTGTTAGATGTTTAATTGGAAAATTTTATGAATTTATTCATGCACCCATGGCCCTTATATATTTCGGCCAACCCTAGAAAGTAGGGTTTGGAGTTAGGGTGAACCCTAATCATGAGCCTAAATGGCTTCTTATGACCCTATAGGTAATGTATGGTTGTTACTTTTCCTTATGCTACCTTACATGTAGTTGAATGATGGAACTTTTCCCCTTTATAGGTTTCGGCCAAGCAAGGTAATTAGGGTTTGGGGGAAGTTAGGGTTTGAAGAATGATGGTTTATGCTTAATCATTAGGTATCTATAAAGGTTCAAGCATGTGGTAGAAATTAAGTTACCTATGACCCTAACCTTAAGCACCATGTTTTATGTTGTATGTTATGATTGGATACCATGCTTAATAGGGTTTATTTATGAATGACTTATGTCCTATGCCATGTACTTGAATGGTAGGTAGTATGTTTATGGAAGTCCTACCCATACATGCTTGAGATAGATACCATACTTATGTATGAAATGCAATGATTACCTTATGTATCATGATCATGCAAGTTCTATAGATTAGGATAAATGTCTATGCAAACATGTCATGTTCAATGAACATAATGAAATGTTTACCTTATATGCCATGATCATGCAAGCTTTAGGAATAAAAATGATGTTTATGTAAGTAGGCCATGTCCTTTGAATGAAGATGCATGTTATGTTTATAAATGAAGATGCATGTTATGTTATGAATGAAGGTGCATGCCATGTTTTATGAATAAAGATGCATGCCATGTTATGAATGACGACACGGTCGATGGTTGACGGTACGATAGTACGACGGTCGTGAGACCGGTAAATGGGCCGGTAAACGGGCCGGGTCATTACACATGCCATGATTATGAATGAAAATGTATGCCATGTTTATGAATGAAAAATGCATGCCATGTTATGAATGACGACATGGTCGATGGTTGACGGTACGACGGTACGACGGTCGTGAGACCGGTAAATGGGCCAGTAGACGGGCCGGGTCGTTACACATGCCATGATTATGAATGAAAATGTATGCTATGTTTATGAATGAAAAATGCATGCCATGTTTATGAATGAAAATGTATGCCATGTTTACGAAGGAAAAATGCATGCCATGTTTATGAATAAAAATGTATGCCATGTTTACGAAGGAAAAATGCATGCCATGTTTATGAATGAAGATGTATGTCATGTCTTATGAATGATGAAGCATGTTAAGTATTTTACTCTATGAATGGGCTTGTACCGGACCGAAGTATGGGTCCAAGAGATGGGCACCTTAAGAACGCCCCGGTTCTGGACTACCGACTATGCTGTCCACGGTTCTGGCACTACCGAAGCTGTGCAACAGGGATGGGCACCTTAAGAACGCCCCGGTTCTGGGACTACCGACTATGCTGTCCTTATCCTAGTAGGTCGGGGCTCGCTACCTCATATTTACTTAGGGATGCGCGCTTATGATGTATGTATAAGGTACAAGCCGGGGACCCCCAATGATGTTATGATTATGTTGAAGTATTTAAAAGTATGATTTTAAAAGCTAAGCATCCTTATGTATATGCATTAGACTCATGCATTCATTCATGTTACGCATTATGCCATGAAGGTAATATCTATTACTTATGTTTCATGTCAAGAAATATGCATGATGGTAAATGATTTATGCTTATGGTTATGTTAAGAAGATGCCCATATGATATGAAAGAAAGCATGCCTATGTTTATGCCATACAGGTTAGTTCATGTTTTTATGTTTATGTTTATGCCATGTATCATGCATGCTAAGAATGTTTTATGTTTATGTTTATGCCATGTATCATGCATGTTAAGAATGTTCCTATGTTTATGTTTATGCCACGTACCCTGCATATTAAGAATGTTGACTTATGTTCATGAATCATGTCATGTTAAAAATGCTTATTTATGTTTATGTTATGTCATGCATTAGGCCATGTTCAGTTTAATTATGTTCAAGTTATGTCATGCATTCTGCCACGAAGTTTATTTGTATTTACGTTCAAGCATACAGTTATGTTCATGTTTTAAGTGTTTATGATTAAGTGACGAATGATTTTAGTGAGTAGGAAAGAGTCTTACTAAGTCGATGTGCTTATAGTCTTATTTCCTTATACCGCAGATCACGCCAGGAGACAATGAGGAAGCAGCAGGAAGATAAGAATGTGTGTGTGGTAGTGACTTGGCCATGAAAACAATATGTTTACCGGTCTTATGCTAGAACCTTATGTTTGCTACTTATGTGTTTGAATAATGGCTTATGGAACTCTATGACATGATGTTAAGCAGGACATGATAGGATGCAAAGTATGAAGTTAATATGCCAAGTATCTATGTCATTATGTTAGGAAATGATAGTAGGGCATATATGTGTAAGTCCTAAAGTTATTCTGCTGCCTTATGATGACTATATGCCCTAAGTATGTTATGTTAACGTAACGCCGCTTTATGGAAAAAAAAGCGGGCGTTACACCTTGATGGGGGCGCCCTGCTTAAAGCCTGCAACCCTTGTTTTTTTCGATTCCTTTATCTTCGGTTCTTGGTACCTGCAAGATACACAAACACAAAGCATATATTCATATAATATTAGGCATAAGGACTTGGTTCTGACTTCGGATTCGCACGAAACCCTAGGTCGAACTGGCGCAAGTTCTCACCCCCGAGAAGGCGCCTTTCACCTACTCCTTTCAGGAGACGGTTGCCACCCAGTCCTTCGGGTGGACTTTTGCTTAGCCTTCGATTACTCCGGATCTCGAGACGCCCGAACCCCGACCCGTCTCTACTCCTGTCCTTAGTCATCGCTCAGCTAAGTTGCTCAGTCCCTTGGACCAAGACTTCATTACCTAGCAATCCTTCGCCAGGTGCCTAGCAGTCCTTCGCCAGGTCTTCATTCCCTAGCTTTCCATCGCCAGGTGCCTAGCAACCCTTCGCTAGGTCTTCTATGCCTAGCAGCCCTTCGCTAGGTGCCTAGCATCCCTTCGCTAGGTCTTCTATGCCTAGCAGCCCTTCGCTAGGTCTTCTGGTTACGATACCTAGCAGCCCTTCGCTAGGTGCCCAGCAGCCCTTCGCTGGGACTTAGGTTTCGGTACCAAGCTTAACTAGGACTTTTCTTCACCTTAAGTTACTTTTCCTTTGCTCCCCTTTGTCTGTTCATTGGATCACTGACTTAAATATATTGTCAAACATTAAAACATTTAAAGAAGAACATCATTGATGCAACTTGCACCAACAATCTCCCTCTTTTTGATGTTTGATAATAACTTAAGTTAGATTGGTTGAAGGGGCTAACTATCCTTGGGATCAAACAAAAAGTGACCTTAGTTTTGAAAATAAATTTTTGATCCTTGGGAAAAATTTCCTAACTTAAGCACACCTTTCCCTCTCCTTTGTCATACATAAAAAAAAATCAGAAGTACTTGCGCCAACAATGAGAATATTTGGATCTTTTTGAAAATACTTAGTATAAATTTTTGAAAGCATAGCATAAAACTAATACTTAAGTATGTTGAACTCAGAAAACTTAGACAATTTTTTTGAGAAAATATCGTATTTTGAATGATATATTGCAATATTTGAAAAATGCATAATTCTGAAAAAGATGCTATGCGCTTTGAAAAGTACTAATACTTTGAAAAATTATGTAATTTTTGAAAAATATAAGTAGCTTTGAAAAATGTATTGAATTTTTGAATAATTAAGTACTTTTGGAAAATGCATAACTTTTGAAAGAATGCTATTTTGGAAAATATAAATATTATGCATATTTTGTAAGTACTAACTATTTTTGAAAAAGATGAGACAAAAAAAATAAGTAATTTTTGAAACATCATATTTTACTTGACTAGGATTCTTTTCCAGTCTGACACAATCCTAGGAAACCTTGTTGACCACAAGGATTTTTCCTCTAAGTTCTTAGGGTTCAATTCAGATCAAAAGAATTATTTAATAATTTCAAAAATAATTGCCAAAGAAAATACTTGTTAGAAATAATTTCTTTTGGTTTAGACTCCCCCTAAATTTGACACATCCTCGGAGTCCTTATAGGTCATGAAGTGGACCTTCCTCTGTGTCTTTAGGGGTTGTTAAAATCAAAAGCACAATTCTTAAAATGAATTTTGAAGTATTAACATTTTGAAAAAAAAAATGATTGTTTGAAAGACATATGATAGCATAGTTATCGAAAAACATGAGTGATAGTTTGAAAACATAGTATTTTTAAACTTCTTCTTTTAATTTGAACTCCCCCTAAATCTGACACAGTCCTAGGAGGCTTGTTGACCACAAGTTAATCCTCCTCTTAGTCTTAGGGTTTGATTCAAACAAAAAGAGAAGAAAACTAAGTTAAAAAAGTATTTTGTTTTAATGATTTGAAACATAATTTCATATTCCTATTTGAGAAAATGAATATAGAGAACTGAAAAGGAGAAGTGATTTTAAAAAAAATGAAGTTTTAAGACCTTAAAAAAATAAATATCTAAGCCCGGACTGCATGAAAAAAATATCCTAAGTAATCCCCAAGGTGACTTTTTGCCAATAAATTGATTGTTTGAAAGAAAAGTTTGTATAATGGTAAAGGAAAGAAATAAATGCTAAGAAATAAATTTCAGGTTAGTAAAAAAACTTGATTTTAATTACGCTGATTTGAAACATTAACTCTTAGTTAAAAAGTTAAATTTGATTTAATTGAATTGATTTGAATTTGATTTAATTGAATTATTTTGAATTTAATTAAGATTTAATTGAATTTAATTTATTTAATTAAGATTTAATTGAATTTAATTGATTTAATTAAGATTTAATTGATTTAATTAAGATTTAATTGAATTGATTTCATTAAGATTTAATAGAATTTAATTGATTTAATTAAGATTTAATTGAATTGATTTAATTAAGATTTAATTGAATTTAATTGATTTAATTAAGATTTAATTGAATTTAATTGATTTAATTGAATTGATTTCATTAAGATTTAATTGAATTTAATTAATTTAATTAATTTAATTAAGATTTAATTGAATTTAATTAATTGGGTTGGACTCAACTTTTAGGTCCTAAGCATCTCACCCATTTCTAAGTGACAAAATAAGGTATCCTTATCTGTTTTGTGAGATGCGTTAACAAAAATGAAAATTTTAAGTTTGGAAAAAAAACATGGTTAATTTTAAAAGGTTAAATTAATTTTTAAACCTAATTTAGATTTATTTTGAAAAGAGATATTTGAATTTAAAATTGACTGAAAATTTGTGTTAGATTCGAATTTAACAAAGAGTAAATTGAATTTGAATTTCAAAAATTGGCTTCCAGGTCTTGGCGAGGCATTAGGCCTTCTTTGGCCGTAGCCTTATTGGATCATCAACCCTTTTCTTGACAAAGCCTTTTAATGAAATTTCATTTTCAAAATTACTTTTTGAAAAATTCTGGTCTAACTAGTTTGAGTCTTGGATCGGCAGCTTTGGCTAGTTTCACCAGTCTAAAGAGACCAAGTAGAGTATACTTGACCTTATTAGAATTGGCTTCCCTAACGTACTATCATCTCACCGCCACCCAATACTAGGTTGATCAAGTTTCAATTATTCTTTTTCCTATAGCCGTTCTAATATATGCATAAAATTTAAATATGAATAACATGTCATATATTTAAAACAAGTAGCAAATGCATGGCATGACAATTATGCATGAGTCAAACAATTCAAATTATTTTATTTAGGTTTCTAAAAATATATCAAATTCCCGATTTGATACATGTCGTGTGAACCCGCGAATATGCCAACCCACTTTGACATATTTAATGTTATTAAATTAATTATTCTAGTTTGGGTAAAATTTTATTTCAGATTGAGTTTAAGTTATTTAAGATTTTAGTTGGATTCAGGTTAATTAAGAATTAATTGAAGTTAGAAATTAATTGATATTGAATTAATTTAAGTTGAATTTAAATTGAATTTAATTGATTCAATAAATTTATTTGACTTAGTTAATTGAATTAATTTTAAGTTTGAATTAATTTATTTGAATTAATTTAAGTTAGATTAATTAAGTTTTAATTCGAATTAAGTTGAATTAATTAAGATTTAATTTGAAGTAATTTAATTTAACTTGAATTTAATTAAGATTTAATTTGAATTTAATTATGATTTAATTAAGATTTAATTTGAATTTAATTAAGATTTAATTTGAATAATTAAGAATTAATTCAAATTTAGTTAAGATTTAATTTGAATAATTAAGAATTAATTCAAATTTAATTAAGAATTAATTTGAATAATTAAGAATTAATTTGAATAATTAAGGTTGAAATGATTAATTAATAATTGTGGATTCAAATTCATTATTTTTATTATTTCGAAAATTTCTTCTTCATCTTTATCTATCTTTTCAAGTTTTTCTAAGAATTTTGATTTATTTGAATTTTTATAATTTTTATTGACTATGGCCTTTATCTTAGAAAATTCTATCTCCTCCTCAAGATTAAATCTTTCAATATCCTCAATGTAGTTGGAGTAAAGTGGGCCAGTAGTTAATTTTTCAAGATTATCTAGGGTGATAATTAAATTAATATCTAAAGAGATATCATCTTCAGAATTGTCCTTATTATACTCAGAATTATTCTCAGACATATCTTTAATATTCTCAAGAAATTGAAAATTAATCTCTAGATTATCCTTGAGATTTTCAGAATTAATTTCTGGATTAAATTTAGAATTTTCAAATTCGAATTTAGAATTATACAACGGATTTTCAAATTTGAATTCATAATTATCTAAAGGATTTTCGAATTTAGGATTATCCTTAAGATTTTTGAATTCAGATTTATCCTTAGAATTTTTGAATTCAGATTTATCTGAGTTAAATTATCATAATTTATTTTAGTAATTGCTAAATTAATGTTCTGAATTAAATAATTAATTTCTGAAATTTTAGTCATGTCTATATTTTCTAATTTTTCATGCAAAATATTAATTTTACTATGCAGTAAATCTAATTTAGAAAAATTAACTGAATTATCTAAAGACAGTGCTGAAATTTGTAAAACTTTTGGAACATAAATCTTACATACCTTGGCCGGACACTTGTTTTTGTAGTGTCCGTACTTCTCGCATTTGAAGCATTGTACGTGACTTTTGTCCCTTCGGCTTCCTGACACTGGTGTCTCCTACGCCACCGGTGATGTAGACCAAATCTTACGAGTATGACACTGATTTTTATAGTGCCCTCTCTCCCTGCACTTAAAACATGTAATATGAAATTTAAATACATACATTTTAAATAAAATATACCTGATTCACCCCTGGGCTCCCCCTCAACTCCTGGCGTCGTTGCTCCGTCGGCGGTTAGTTCGGTGAAGAGCGGCTCGGCTCTGATACCAATTGTAGGACCGGTGCCGTCGATAGAGGGGGGGGGTGAATATCGATCGTGAAAATCTTTCGTAAAACTTTCGTAATACTATAGTTCGTTCTGAACTCAAAGCGTTAGTGCAGCGGAAGATAAATAAAGAATAAAATAAAAGCAATACACAATGACACCCGGGATTTATTTACTTGGTTCTCGACCCCCCTGGGTTAGTACGCCCAAGACCTATGTACTCGACATGAGTCCACTATTGGTCTCCTTTCCGGAATTTCCGGAGGCGGAGAAAACCCGTCTTACAGTTGATTTACAAACAGAAAGATAGATAAATTGAATTGCAGAATGTAAATCAAACCAAGACAATTTATGTCGAAGCGTCAGCCGATCTGGACCTCCGAAGTGCCGCGCACCTCCTCCTGGAGCCTCCCGGTCGTAGAGCCTCATCTTTAGCGCGTTGTCATCGGTCAGAATGCTCAGAATCACACTTGGCAGTTGATCTTGAAGCAGAGGGGTCGAAGCCCCTTATATAGGTCTCCTGGGGGCGCCCCTAATAACTTGGTCAAACTTTATCCTTGCGCCTACCTCGCCGCAGGTGATAAAATCTTTGACCAGGGTGCCCCGGCCCTCCTGAGCGCTTATCTGCATTTCGAACCTGAAACAGCAAATATAGGTTTCAACCCGGGCGCCTCGGACGTTCCGGGCGCCCCCCTTGACACCTATTCTGCTTACCAACGCTATACTGCACTTTTAGCTTTGTCTGGGGGCGCCCCCACTGTTGGGGTCGCCCTGGATGCATGGGGGTGCCCCCCTTGATGGGGGCGCCCTGCTTAAAGCCCGCAACCCTTGTCTTTTTTCGATTGCTTTGTCTCCGGTTCTTGGTACCTGCAAGATACTCAAACACAAAGCATATATTCATATAATATTAGGCATAAGGATGGTTCTGACTTCAGATTCGCACGAAACCCTAGGTCGAACTGGCGCAAGTTCTCACCCCTGAGAAGGCGCCTTTCACCTACTCTTTTTAGGAGACGGTTGCCACCCAGTCCTTCGGGTGGACTTTTGCTTAGCCTCCAATTACTCCGGATCTCGAGACGCCCGAACCCCGACCCGTCTCTACTCCTGTCCTTAGTCATCGCTCAGCTAAGTTGCTCAGTCCCTTGGACCAAGACTTCATTACCTAGCAATCCTTCGCCAGGTGCCTAGCAGTCCTTCGCCAGGTCTTCATTCCCTAGCTTTCCTTCGCCAGGTGCCTAGCAGCCCTTCGCTAGGTCTTCTATGCCTAGCAACCCTTCGCTAGGTGCCTAGCAGCCCTTCGCTAGGTCTTCTGGTTACGATACCTAGCAGCCCTTCGCTAGGTGCCCAGCAACCCTTCGCTGGGACTTAGGTTTCGGTACCAAGCTTAACTAGGACTTTTCTTCACCTTAGGTTACTTTTCCTTTGCTCCCCTTTGTCTGTTCATTGGATCACTGACTTAAGTATGTTGTCAAACATTAAAACATTTAAAGAAGAACATCATTGATGCAACTTGCACCAACAGTAATTCTTAGAAAGCTATTGGAATTAATCTTTGCATGAACACATGACATTCATGACTCTTTATTTAAACCATTTTAAATCTGTTTGTATCCACGCAACAAGACATATCAGAGATATATCCATCTGAAAATTTGATTGCTTTCAACTAAGAACACATTGCTTGCTTACTTTCTTTGTCCAATGTATAACATGTCTTGGGATATTTACCAGTTGTTTCATTCTGATGCAACTCAGGCATGCTTACTAATTGTTTCAATTTTTCATGTAATTTTGTTGTATCTTTTGTTTTCCCATGAACATTCAGCACAGTATTGATGATGTTGTCAAAGAAATTATTCTCAATATGCATCACATCCAAATTATGCTGAATGAGTAAATATTTCCAATATAGAAGCTCCCAAAAATTACTTCTTTTCTCCAACCGTATTTGTTGACTCTAACAATGTACTTGTTGATATCGTCTGAACCATCCTGATATACTGGTAGAAATCCATAACTAACAATTTCATTAAACATTTCTTTGCTTGACATCCAAACTGGGGGTAGTTTCCTAACCACTTCATTCATTTTGAAAATTTTCTTATTTCTTTTGAACCGATGATCAACAGATAATTATCAAACCAAGAAATCTTTCCACTACAAGGCAAATAAAATGCATCCGACTGACACATACAATGTGGACATGCTAACTTTTCAGCTGTACTCTATCCTGATAACATTGAGTATGTAGGAAAATCACTAATGGTCCATAACAATGCTGCATGCATTGTAAAGTTTGATTTACTCGCGATGTCATACATCTCTGAACCTATATTCCATAAATGATTCAGCTCAGCAATCAAAGCTTGCAAAATACATCTATTTGCCCTTTTGGATTATGAGGACCTGGAATTAGCACGGTAAGAAACATGAATTCATCTTTCATGCACATTCATGGAGGTAAGTTATACGGTGTTAAAATAACCGTCCATGATGAATATTGTTGTGCATAATTTCCAAATGACTGAAATCCATCTGCAGAAAGTCCAAGTCTTTCATTACATGGTTCCATAGCAAAGGAAGAAAATGTTGAATCTAAATGTTTCCATGCAGGGGAGTCACAAGGATGACACATTATGTCTCGTTCATGTCCATGATTTTGATGCCAGATCATATGACTTGCTGTTACTACTGATGCATACAAGTGTTGGAGTCTAGCAGTCAAAGGGAAGTAATACATGACTTTAAAGGAAATATTTTTCTTCTTCTTCCCAACCATGTGACTACTATGCTTGTAACGAGAATGATTACATATTTTACATTCCATCAACTCACTATCTTCGTTACAATTGAACATGCAATTATTGATACAATAATGTATCTTCTCGATTGACAAACCCAAGTCTCTAATTAATTTTTTAGTATTGTAAAAACTATTAGTCATGCAGTTATCTGTTAGAAGCAACTCTAACATCAATTGACATATGTCATCATAACATCGTTATGAGAAATGACGTTCCGCCTTCATATTCAAAATCTTACAGTAGCAGATAATTGAGAATGACCAGAAAGAATACCTCTTTCACTAGCCTTCAACATGTCATTCATTTTCTGAACTTTAGGAGTAGATATTTGATCTACATTTGATTGATCAAATGCATTCATTACATCGTAAACCATTGATTGCATTGCATCAGCAGGCCTATATGATTACTCTGGACCAATTGAGTTCGATGATGAATCGATGGAAGGTCCAACAGATTCAAATACATACGGCTCTTCATGACAATATCAGTTGTAATAATGTGGAACAAACCCATACCTACAGATATGAATTTTCACTGTATCCTCATTACAGAAAGTTGTATTGCTACATCTGCGTTGATTACATGGACACTTTAACTTGGTGTCATTCAAACACTCAGGATGATATTTTGCAAAGTTCACAAATTCTTCTACTCCAGTAAAAAATTCTTCACGGATAAATCCATTATCTAACATATTATGCATCCATGCCTTGTTCGTATATATTGCATCCTAATAACAATAAAACATTCAATATTGATACTTATGTAAACATTTATATGAAAAAAATTCAGCGTAACTACTTTAACAAATCACAAAATATCTAAACTATTTTAACAAATCACAATCTAAATTATCCAACTTTGTTTATTCTAATTAATCAAACAAGACATAGTAGAGACATAATCAAATAAAATTATTCTAATTAATTAAACAAGACATATTAGAAGCATAATCAAACAAATATTAATCCTATACTAATGATAATTTATTAGGATACAAAATTATCCTAATTAAATATCCTAAATAATTATTTAAGGAATTAATTAATTAATTTAGGGTTTAGCCGCCGCTGGCAGCTACGACCGTAGTTGCCACACCTGGCCGCGCACGACCACAGTAGATGAAATACGACCGTGGAAGGGGAGAACCTAAGTCACGCTGCGTACCTGTGACCGGAGGAGGGGTTCGCCGAAGGAGGAGGCGCCGGGGACGACGGAGACTCGAGAGAGGAGAAGAACTGAACGCGCGACCGGGGGGAGAGAGGCGACGACGAATTAAACCTAAAATAGCGACGAAAATAACTTGTCCGTCGCTATTAGCGACAGATTTTTAATAATCCGTCGCTATTTTAGGGTATTTAACCTATATCTCAATCTTAAAGAGTGATAAATTAAATTCATCACTAATAGCGAAGGACAATTAAAATATTCATCGTTATTTCATTAATTTTTTTTAGTGTGGGTGACAAAATAAAAAAGTAATAAATCAAATAAATGATTGAGTAAAAGGGTACCCCTTTTGATTTTGTTTACTTTATTATTTTCTTTTTTCATTTTTATGGATGATTAAAATTTTCATCACATCAATATTATAATTTGATCATTCAATTTCACCCTTTTACACTTATTATTGATCTTTGCCGACATTATAATTACTCCTCAAACTTTTCAAGTTCACTTTTTTTAACCTTTAATTGATAATTCAAAATATTAAAATTTTGCCCTTACCGCTTTTAAATTCACATCAGCATATGCGGATGACTAAATTCAAGTAATATTTATTATTGCCTTTTCAAACGTCATAAATTATAACCTTTTCTTAATTAATGTTAATTGTGATAACATTGGAATTACATACACAACAGTTTTAATATGCAAAAAAAATCAAAATATCCCATAATAAAACAATACAAAAAATTTCTCATCCTAATTTTCATCTTAAATATATTCATTTAAGACAAGTCCAATAATTTTAATCAAAATTACTTTAACATTTAAAACTATGAGTTAGTATAATTTAGTCATTTTTAAAAAAAATTGTTAAAATTATTTAAATTACTTCAAATAATCAAAACTAATCCATCTTGTCAAACTACTTCAATATTATTATAGCAATTTTATTCAAAATTGCTAATCAAAATTTGTAGGCTGAAACTATTGGAATAGTGTTGGATCAGTGAAAGTGTTATTTAGGCAAATAATAATTTAAGGTAGAATATTATTTTAATATTATATATATATATATACTATTTTAATAATTATGGAAATAAGGATTACGTTTTGTTTCTTATTTTTTTTAACGGGGAGAAAATGAGAAGGAAGCTCATCATTAACAAAATTGTCAGAATATTATATTTTTAATTAAAATCAAATTAATAAACACTTAGGGCTGTAAATGAATCAAGCCGCTCGTGAACTATTCGGAGCTCGATTCGATAGAAGCTCGTTCGAGCTCGTTTAATAAAGCTTGTTAATATTAACGAACCAAACTTAAACTCAGCAGTATTCGGCTCGTTAACTCATGCACATGCTCGTTAATAAACTCGTGAGCTAGTTCATAAAATATAAAATTAATATTTAACATTAAATATATATAATTTTGACACTTTTATATTTAATAAATATAAAATATCTAATAAAACTCATTTGTATGTATAAAATCATAGATTTTAGTAAATATTTTATATTTTTTTAGAATATATAATTTATTTTTTCAATAAATTGATGAATAATTTAATTAATAATTTATATTTGGTAAGTTCGTTTAGGGCTCGATTAGGCTCGAATATGCTCGCAAGTCATCACTATATTCGATAAATTAAGTTCAAACTCGGCTCGATAATAAACGAATCAAACTCAAATTCTCAAATATTCGACTTGGCTCGATTCGATTACACCCCTATAAACACCCCCATTTAATATGAACCGTCCAGAATACTTTTATATTATATCATCATTCAACCGTGTATAAATTAGTAATTAACTTTTTACCATGGTAGAAATTGGCTTTAGCTTTTATAGTGTATAGAAGTTAGAAGCTAATTGCTAAGTATCTATAATAATGGTTCTATATATTTTGATTTTGAATCCCCGAGTGATATGTTGGTGCTAAAAGTATTAGATCGAACTTTATTTTAATACGATAAAGGGTTCAAAGTTAAGTATATTTTATAATCTAATTTAATTTGTTTCATTGAGAGTATAGGAAAGTCCTAGTGTAACTAGGCACGAAGTCCAGATCTGCAGGATTGGGCACAAAATCCTAGTCGAGGACTGACATCGAAGACCTAGTGAGTGGCACAATGACCTGACTGGGGGTTGGACTCAGAATTTCCTGGTCGAAGACTGGGCAGAAGACTTAGTCGTGCAAAGACAACGGACAGGAGTCGGAATGAGTCGAGGTACGGACATCACAAGTTTCAGATTCATCGGAGGTTGAGTAAAAGTCCAACTGGAGGTGCTAGTTGGCAAACAGGTAACTTCTCTTGAGTGGAGTAGTTGACGACACGTTCCTCGGAAGAAGGAACAGTAAGCGTTGATCCAACCTAGGATTTCGATCGAAACCTGAAAGTCATGATCGGACAGCAATTATATATGGCCTACACAACTCCTGTACGGCGGGCAATCTGAAGCAATTATACATGACCTACACGACCCCACATGGAGGATCGTAGAAAGCGATAGAGGGGGTGAATATCGCGTTAGAGAAACTAATTCGGATTTAATTAAGTTATGCAGTGGAAAAGTGAACGCAAGAAAAATAATCACTAACACTTTTATTTTTACTTGTTTCGGAGTCTGTGACGGTTCCTACTCCAAGGCCCACGGTCCTTGACCGTTTACTTTGGAAAATTTTATAAGTCGCAAATGGTTTTACATGTATGCAATGATAAGTACAAGAAAGACAATAAATATACCGACAACTTTAAGTGAAATGAAGAAGTGGCGCATCATAGTGAGAGAAGCTCCAACTTCTCTCTAGGATTCTTGGTGCTCCGGTGGTGGAAACGTGCGACGGGCATCTTCTCCGATGACTTGTGGTGGTTCTCTTCCACCTCACGGGTAGTAGGAGAGCCTTGGTCGTGCTTTCAGTGGCTTTCACCAGAGTAGGGGCTGCTGTAGGGTAGAAGGCAAGGAAGAACATCCAAACAAGTTGCTATTGGTGCAAAAGTAAGGTTTCTTGGTGTTTTGGCGGTTTCCGGCTGCTTTCTTGGTTTTCCGACGAGTTTTCAGGCTGCTCCAGCCATCTTCTCCGGCCAGGGGCAGCTAGGGATCTTCCCCACTCAGTGGCCATGTGGTTGGCTGAGGGTAGAAGGCAAGGAAGAAGGCCCAAACAAGTTGCTATTGGTGCAAAAGTAAGGGTTCTTGGCATTTTCGAGGTTTCCGACAACTTTCTTGGTTTTCCGGTGGGGTTTCAGGCAGCTTCGGCCAAGGGCAATTGGGGACCTTCCCCACTCAGTGGCCACGTGGTTGGCTGAGCTTGGGCGGCAATCCACTAAGGGGAAGAGAGTTGCATGCCTCCAAGCCTTGTGCTCTCTCATTGGGTGACTTAGGTGGCTACTCTTCTCCCATTGGCTGAGTTGGGTGGCTGTTGCATTCCCTAAGCACAACTAGACTTCACATCCAACCATGGCCAAGAAGAAGAAGAATATGAAGGTTGGTCAAAAGACCCCTACTAAGGTGGCAAGTGAAGATGAGGTGGTAGAACATGTGTCCAAAGGTGATGGGATGACTCAGCCGACTGTTGATAGCTTGGACGACACAAATCAGCAAGTTCCTTTGGGGGAAACTGATGTGGAGGTGCCAAATTCGCCCCAGCAGCAAGGTGCACGAATTGGAGAGCAAATTCAAGAAGGGAATGGCCAAGAAGATGGCCGGAATCAAGGAAGAAATCCGGCAAAGCAAGGGGAGGTTCCGGCTGCAAACAATGGTCCGGCTGTTGTGTGAGTTGATGGACATCCTGCTGCGAATAGGGTTGAACGTGACAAGGTTAACAATAAAAAATAGAGCTGGGCGGGGCTGTTTAAGGACAACAGAAAGACAGAACAAACTATGAAGCTAGATCAATATGAATCCAAAGGTGAAAGACTTGTCTTCGGGTACGATGACATAGAAGAGATGGAGGAGACCATGGGTATTGCCTTGTTGGATGCTTTATGGGGCAACATCCTGGAAGAGGTGGTGTTAGATTGATTGCAAACCTTTGGAGGGTTCCCTACAAGTTTTTCATCCATAAAAGTGGATGGATAGTCTATAGATTTGAAACAAAGAAGGACATGGAGAGTGTGCTACAAAGAGGGCCATACTTTGCCTATGGAATTCCTATTTTTCTCAAGACCATGTCACGATGTTTCTTGTTTGATGAAGATTGTAGGCTTGTGCCGGCGTGGATACAAATACATGGTTTAGCTCCGGATTGTTGGTCTCAAAAGGTTTTGAGTATGATCGGATTGGAAGTGGGGAAACCGCTCTATACGGACAAATTGACGTGTACAAGGGAGAGATTGGAATATGCTAGGCTTATGGTTGAAGTCCCGACCTTCAGTGAGAGAGGCATGGAGGTGCCAATCACGCTGCCCACAGGAGCACAAATCAACCTCAAGATTATATATGAGATGTCTTCGGAGTTTTACGATGTATGTAAAAAGATTGGCCATCAAAGTGGGCGTTGTGGTGATGATCCCGCCGGAACTAGACAACAATATCCCTATTCAAGTGGTCATCCAAATCAACAAAATCTGAGGGTGAGGTCTCAATCTACAAGGGGTCGGGGTAGAAGTAGAAGGAGTACTCGAGGAAGGCGACAATGGAGGCCGAGGCAACAATAGGATGCTCAATCACAAATGCCGAATGAAGAACATAATCATGAGCAACAAAGTGGACAGCAACAAGTACCAAATGATGCAGCCCAAGTTGATCAACATTCCATGGCAATGGTCCTTCATAGCCCCAGTCCCATAGTGGAGGATCGATCGGAGATGTTTGGTCATGATGGTGGGGGATTGTCGAGCTCTACTATGCCAATTTCACAACAAAATGTGGCCTCGGAGGGGGTAAAGGAGAAGGGTACAACAGCTAGGGGTGAGGACTCTCCTTCTTTGAGAGGGCCTTCTTTCCATCAAGGTGAGACATCAAATCAAGGAGCACGGAGGGGAGGACAAAATGCACGAAATACACGGGTTCGAGCAGCTCGCAAGGGTGTACAATGAATATTACATCTTGGAATATTAGGGGCTTTCATAAGTCCCTAAAACAGGGAGGTGTTCAACATCTTCTAAGGAGTAAGGAGATACGGGCCTTAGCTCTTTTGGAGACAAAGTTGAAGGAGGAGTCACTTATGCAAATCTTACAAAGAAAAATTTCAGGTATGAGTTACATGCATAACTTCAATACTTCTAACCATGGGCACATAGTACTTCTGTGAGATATGCAGAGAACGGAGGTGGAGGTCATCCGTATATCGGAGCAACTTATTCATTGCCATGTTCGTTGCCGGATTTCAGAGATTGGTTTCTTTGTGACTTTTATTTATGAACTTCATTCCGTAGTAGATTGAAGATCCCTATGGGAGGATTTGATTGATATTGGGAAGCTCATGGAAGCAAACTCTAGTGCATGGATGGTTATGGGGGACTTCAATTCCATTCTATCTATTCATGACAAGAAAGGAGACTTGCTGGTTAATAATTATGAGATGCGGGATCTACAAAGGTTTGCACATGTATGTGGCATGGCGGATCTAAGATATATTGGATGTCGGTTTACTTGGACAAAAGTGGAGGTCTCTTGTAAATTAGATAGAGCAATTGTTAACTCACCTTGGCTTCTTAAAGACTTTGATGTGTATGTGGACTTCTTGGTGCCGGGATGCTTATCGGATCACACTTGTACCATTGTGCATATATTGCTCAAGGATAGGCCACCTAAGAGAGCTTTCAAATTCTTGAATATATGGACATTACATGAGGATTACAAGAAGATTGTCGAAGAAACATGGGCAACCCCGGTTTTTGGACATGCTCAATATGTCCTAAGATGCAAATTACAACGGTTGAAGGGAAGACTAAGGGAGCTGAACAAGAATCAGTTTATGCACATTTCAGAGAAAACAAAGAGGGTAAATAAGGCCTTGGAGGAGGCACAAAGAGTGGGACTTTCGGGTGGTGCTTTCCCTCCCGATTATAGAGACATCCGAAGAAAGGCAACACTACTATCGGAGGCGGAGAAGCTATTCTACCAACAAAGAGCCAAAAATGTATACTTACGGAGTGCGGACAAATGTACCAAATTTTTTCATAGTGTGGTCAAAAGAAATAACAAAAGGAATGCCATCATAACACTCAAGAAAAGGAACGGGGAGCAAACCACTAGTTTGGGTGATGTTGCGGAGGAGTTCGTTGATTATTTCCATGGCATTCTTGGACAAGAGGAGGAATGTACCCATATGGACAGTAACTCCATGACAGGAAGACGCCTAAGTAGAAGCCAAAGTGATGCCTTAATCAGCCCGGTTAATGATGAAGAGATAAAAAAGGCGCTATATGATATTGGGAGTGAAAAAGCCCCCGGGTTGGACGGTTATGGTGCAAAATTTTTCACTTCATCATGGGATATAGTGGGAGGAGACTTTATTGCAGCGGTAAAGGAGTTTTTTGAGGAGGGAAAGTTGTTGAGACAATGGAATTATTCTTTGATATCCCTAGTGCCAAAAGGGGATCATGCAGAAAGTGTTGCGGATTATATACCGATATCTTGTTGCAATGTCTTCTATAAAGTCATTACTAAGATATTGGAAAATCGGCTTTCTAAAGTGATGGATTTCTTACTTAATCTGGCTCAAGTGGCGTTTGTTTAAGGAAGAAACATTGGGGATAATGTCCTTCTTACACAAGAACTACTAAGGAAGTATGCAAGGAAAAGAATCTCTCCAAGATGCATGATCAAGGTGGATCTAAAGAAGGCTTTTGATATAGTTAATTGGGATTTCTTAATGAATGCTCTTGTTGGTTTTGATTTTCCCCAACAATATTGCAAATGGATAAAAGAATGTGTCACGACAACTTCATACTCCATCTCTTTAAATGGGGGTGTCTATGGGTTCTTTAGTGGAAGAAGGGGATTACGTCAAGGTGATCCTATTTCTCCTCTCCTCTTTGGTTTATGTATCGAAGTGCTATCAAGGAAGATAAAAGTTGCATTTGATTAGCCCACTTTTCACTTTCATCCAAGATGCAAGGAAGTTGATATTACACATTTGATATATGCGAATGACTTAATGCTATTTGCACGCGCCGATGAATCTTCGATTAGGCTATTGGTGGACTGCTTGGAGGAGTTCAGTGCAGAGGCGGGACTCAAAGCCAATCCTATCAAATCTCAAGTTTATATGGCGAGAGTGGACAACAACACAAAGGGCCGGCTATTGCAAAGAATCGGGTTTCAAGAAGGGTCTTTTCCTTTTAGATACTTGGGCATTCCTTTAGTGGCGGAGAAGTTGCGCATTGCTAATTATGGTCCACTCTTGGAGGCAATCACAAGAAGAATGAATGCGTGGCCTAAGAAGACTTTGTCTCGAGCCGGAAGATTGGAACTAGTCAAGATAATACTCCAAGGGGTGAAATGTTATTGGTTATCCATACTCTCTATTTCGATTGGGGTTATTAAGAAGATTAAGACTCTTTGCTGAATGTTTGTGTGAGATTCCAAGTATCCACCTATTGCGTGGGACAAGGTATGCTTGCCAAAGGAAAATGGTGGTTTGGGGCTAAGAGACCCACTAATATGGAATGAGGCATTACTTTGTAAGATGCCATGGGAGATCCAAACAAGAAAAGAGTCTTTATGGATAAAATGAGTGCACCAACAATATGTAAAGGGGGCTGATTTTTGGGAGTGGGAAGCAAAATCAAGTGATTCTCCATTGATAAAGAGGTTAATAGAGATTAGGGAGAAGATTAGATTGAAATCAAATGGGTTTAGCCAAGCAAATATGAAGCTAATAGAATGGTTTGCATCAAGAAGTGAAGGAGTGGGGAAGGCATATGGTTTTCTCAAAACAACTATTGACAAACCACATTGGGTGGGATCATTATGGAGGCCAAAAATCATGCCAAAGCACCGGGTTACTATGCGGTTACTTGCACAAAGAAAGTTGCGTACAACGGATAGAATGAATTTTGTGGAAAACAAGCTTTGTTTGATGTGTTGGCAAGCGGAGGAGACAATAAATCATCTTTTTTTTTGCATGTTCTTATGCTAGTACCTTATGACAAAGGATAAAGCAATGGTTGAGCATAAATTTCAGATTTAAGACGGTAGAAGAGCTTCTCCAAGTAATAGGATAGTGGTACAAAGGAAAGGAAAGAATGGTCAAAGCTAAACACCTTGGCGTCTCTAGTGCAATATATCTTATTTGGCGGGCAAGGAACAAATGCAGATTTGAGGGGGCAACAACCAACATAGAGGACGCTTTTCGGAAGGTCCATATTCATGTGCACCAGTTCGAGGACCTCACCTCTACATAACCTCATGATAGAGTAAGCAAGTGGAGGTTATTATGTGTCGTTATGCTCCTGTTTTGAGCAGTTTTTTCCTTGATGCTTGCTGTGATTTTCGCCCAATATGGCCTGTTTTGTGAGTGTGTTGTGCCCATGTCTGGGCTGTGATTTGTGTGTGATGATGTGCCCGTGTGTGGGCTGGGATTTGTGTGTGATATGCTGCCTATATGTGGCTGTGATGGTGTGTGAGATGTCGCCCATGTGTGGGCTGTGAAGATGAGTAAGTGATGTGAGTTTTTGATGTACGCCCATGTGAAGGGGCTGATCTTATGTGTTTTGTTCTCATGTGCTAAGTGAAGGATTTCCCTCATTGCACTTTTTAATATATGAACCATTTCAAAAAAAAGAAGTGGCGCGTCGTTGTCTGAGCAGTGTTTCGTCGTCTTTGGATCTTTTCAGAGTAGCACACGTGAGCACAAGAGTTGTAGAAAATTGTTGTCAAAGTCTCTAGACGAAATCCCTTATAAAGGGGCATACGGGCGCCTGAATGCCTATAGGGGAGCCCGTGTTGCTGCGATCCAGCCGCGCCCCAATCTGTTGCTTCGTCCAAGCCTTATCCATCTCGGGCACCTAACAGCTTCTCAGGGGCCTGTGTTGCTGATGTGGCGGTTCTAACCAGCGTACGCTAATTCAGCCTCACCTAGGCTGAGTCACGGGCACATGGTCGCCCGAGATCTCTTGGGCGCCTGTGTTCTCAGGCGCTCGAGTCCTCTCGGGCCCCTGAGTTGCTGCAAGTCTCCAAACGCTTAGCTGCAACACAGGGTTAGTCCAAGAAATAATCATATGTAAAGGAAATGCATGCAAGACAGTCAGTGTTGTCTCATCCTGACTTCAGGTTTCAACTGAAATACTAGGTCGGACCGACTTCTACTGTTCCCTTTTCTGGGGAATACGTCCTCACCTACTCTACTTTGGAGAAGTTACCTGTTGCCAACCAGCACCTCCAGTTGGACTTTTACTTGTGTTGGTGCAAAAAGCATCAAATAAGAACAGTCAACCTCTAGTGTTTTGTTATTTAACAATATACCAAGGTCTGGTTAGTCTGATCAAGAGTTAAGTCAAACAAGACTTGATGTTTGGTATGGTAAACCTAGATTTGATCAGTTTGACCAAAGGATTAGCCAAATAGAACATAATGTTTGACAGAGTGATTAGCACCTAGGGTTGGTCAGTTTGACCAATGGTTAAGCCAAACAAGACTTGATGTTTGGCAAAGTGATTAACACCCAGGGTTAGTCATTTTAACCAAGGGTTAAGCCAAACAGGACTTAATGTTTGGTAGAATGACTAAATCTAGATCTGGTCAATTAGACCAAGGACTAAGCCAAATAAGACCTGATGTTTGGCAGAAAGAAGTCTAGTCAGGATCAGATGACTAGCAAAGAAGTCCTTGTCAAGACACCAAAGACCTGGTGAGTGAAGCTGGCATGAAGTCCTTGTTCGGGGAATTGGGCACGAAGACCTGGCTGAGGGTTTGGCACCGATGTTTTGGTTCGAGGAATTGTGCACGAAGACCTGGCCGAGGGTTGGGCACCGAAGTACTGGTTTGAGGAATTGAGCATGAATGCGAAGTCCTGGTCAACGATCGGGTATGAAATCCTGGTGAGTGAAGCTGGGTAAAAGTCCTGGTAAGTGAAGCCAGGCAAAGTAATGTCCTAGTGAGTGAGGCTAGGCATTGGAAAACCCTAAAGAGTTGACCTTAGGTAGTAAAGTCTTGGAGAGCTGGCTCCAAGCAAAAGTCCAGTAGGTCAGGTAGACTTACAGAACTAAGGCTTTTGATTGTTTGGTTGTCTTGCAGGAACCTGGAGCTGGAGGCAAGATGAGAGAGCAAATGCAAGCGAACAAAACCTGGATCAAGGGCTTCCCGGCGCCCCCATTGAACCCGAGCACCCTCAAGGTTGTTGAGGGCGCCCTCAATATAGTTTTATCCCCGCGTGCCATGTTCGCTGCTTGGATCAGATTCGGTCACATGGACGGCACCCCTATAGACACTCGGGCGCCCGAGTGACCAATATAAAAGGGTTCGAGTCGTGGTTTCAAAACATCACTTTCATCATGCTACTACTCTCCGACTGCGAAAGAAAAGCGCTATAACAAAGCTCTACGACCAAAGAGGCTCCAGGAAGAAGTACATTGCGCATTGGACTTTCGAATTGGTCAGATCTTCTTTCTTTGGTTTGCTTTTATTATTACGAGTTATACTTAATTTTCATTTACTTTAATGCTTGTATCTCTCGAATTGTAAGACACATTTTCTCCACCTCCAAAAATTCCAGAAAGGAGACCATTAGTGGACTCATACCGAGTATATAGGCCTTGGACGTACTGATCCTGAGAGGTTGGAACTAAGTAAATAAATCCTGCGTGTCTACTATTTTGTCGTTTTAACTTTTATTATTCCGCTGTGCTCCGAACGACGGATATTAAGTTGATGAATGAATGATGAGAAGATGAAATTCCGAAACGAACGTCAGTCGATATTCACTCCCCTCTATCGATGCCACCGATCCCACAGCTCGACCTTCGAAGACTCTGGATCTTGAGACGTCTGTACGTTGACCCGTTGATGGAACCCAATGATATAGGCTGTCACGAATGTGGGTCTCAAATTTAGATATTTGTAAAGCTGGAAACCCTTTTTGCTAACAAGGATAAAAATATAGTAAGGGGCCACAGGTCGTATTTTTCCTAGGGCTAGTTAAGGTTGTTTGATTCAAGCTCGAGTTTATGTGTCGTCAAATATTTTTGGGTTTCGAGTAAGAATTGGGTTTGGCTTCAATTAGAAATGAAAACACAATTAAAAAGAAAGGAAACTTAATTAGACAAGTTTAAGCTAGGAAATATCGACTAATGAACTCAACCAATGAACACTTTAATCAACTAATGGAAATTTGCAAAATATGGAAATCAAAGCTGATACCAAATCAAACCTAGATTCAATTGATACTGATGCAGAGATTTGCCTCAGGTATTACCACTCAAAACAAACCAAATGCTAAGCAAATAAATCAAAACTGGGCTGAAATTCCAATTGAAACTAATGCAGGAACTATAAACCTAAGTGCAGAAATGGAATCTAAAATTCAGAAGCAACTAAATGCAAAACAAACTGATATCAAATGCAATAATATCCTACAAGTTGTGTTCAACTTGATACAAATCAATGCCAAAATTCACTTTCTACAAAGTGCAGAAATGCAAGCTGAAATTGCCGAAAAGAGGGTTGCAGTTCAGAAATGATCTGAATGCGAAGGAAACTGACTTCAAGCACAAAAGCACACTTAAAGGTGTGTTGAACTTTAGCTAAATTAAATTCAAAACAATTAGAATTGCAAGCAAGCTGTACACCAAACCATTCTGAAATTTCCTACTTGATACCAACTTGCAAGAAATGAAGACTAATGTGCCAAAATGAAACTGAAATTCACAAGCTAACCAAATGAGATACAAGCTGATATCAATTCATTTGTTGGAGTTTCTTTCGATACAAAGTTCAGAAGAAAGGAAACTAATGTGCAGCAAGTAAACTAAACAATTCAGAAATATTGAATGCAGGAATCCAAATGCAGAGATGCAGCATAATTCAAATGCAGAAACAAACAGATCAAACCGAAATCAAGTGCTCGAAACTAGCTTCAGAAGAGATTCAAAGGAGCTAATGTCGCTGATACAAAATTCAGAAGTGATAACTGAGAATTGCAGAAACTAGCCGAATGCAGAAACTGATACACGAGCAAACTGAGCAAAAATGTAGAAATAAATCTAAATGTGAAACAAACTTAGATCAAATGCATTAGCACACTAAATGTTGTCTCTGATTTCAGGAATTAAAGCTAGACACAAACTGAATTTGAAATAAACTGTAGAATTCAGAACTAAGTTGATTCGCAAGCATGAAATTGATACATAGAAATTGAGATTAAAATGCAGGAATAAACTGATTTGCGAAGCAAATTGAGATCGAATCCAATGTTCACTAGACAAGCAATCTAACTAATTAACTTGCAAAATTGAAAAAAAACTAATGAATGCAAAAATGGTCCAATAAAACTGATACAAAGTTCAGAATTGGAAATGACATGCTGAAATTGAAATTACTGCTAAGAAATTGAAATTCATTAAGAAACTAAGCTTCGATCCATTCCTTGGCTCAAGATCTCCTTGCCGTCACACAAGAGCAAGCCAAGAACCCCCTATCTCAACAAATCGTTGGAAAATCCGACTCTATGATCGATTCAACTCAAACTCTGCTCAGTGCTGAAGAATCCCTTCGATCTCCTCGATCTAGTTGTGTTGGATTGCGATGATGATTTGGGGATGATCAGAGCACTCCAGAGAACCCTCCAGATAGCTCAGATGGACGAAAATGACACACAACCGAGATCCACACAATCAAATGACAGAGTTGATGAAACCCTCAATCAGATCTGTTAAGTGGCAAATTGGAGCTGAAATCTTCACGAAAACAGCATCCCGACGATCTAGAACTTGATCCAAGGATGAAGTCGAAGCGGTCGTGTGATTGTATGGAAAAACTTGAAGAAAAACAGTGAAGAAACACAAGAACTGGAAGCAAGCGGCGAAGATGCGACGAGCTGATCTGAGGCAGATGACAGTTTATATAGTTTAGAAATGGACGGTCCAAATTGTCTTAACTCCATCCAACGACTGGATCTCTTCAGATCTTAACCAAAATTTGATGATGTTGATCAAGGGTCAGGATCTGCCTCTCAGTTGCTCGAATCTTCCAGATTTGCAACGGATGGCTCAGATCTACCTGATCTTTAAATGGACGATCTAGATCCTCCTAAACTTGATCCAACGGCTGAGTGATATCTGATTTGAATGAAAATTTCAGATCTTGACCTGAGTACTTGATCAGCCTTAACCCTAGCTCAGATTACCTCAAAGGTTCTCAGATGACTCAAATCTAGCCATTTTTGAATCGGACGACCCATATTAGTCGGATGCTTGATTACTCGATCCGGGTCCACTTCTGACTCAAGTTTGACCCAGCATGACCTATGTCCATGATCCTTCCAAGCCTATAAAAATAGATTCACAATTTAGTGCCAAAATATTTTCAATGTATCAAGATTTACAATAAAGCCCAAAATAGAATAAATTCATAAAACCTAGGCTAAATTCAATATTAAGCAAGTAAAATATGGGTCAAACATGGATTTTAGAATATGAAATGATCAACAAAATAGCACTTATCACCCGTCCCTAGTTCTATTTGTTGTCCTCACTTGGTTAAAATTCCTACCCGATCTTTCGGATTAAGACTTGGGTGCCCAACCCTCGGTCAAGTCTTCATGCCCAACCCTCGGCCAGATCTTTGATGCCCAACCCTCGGCCAGGTCTTCGCGCCCAGCTTCACTTATCAGGTATTCAGTGTCTAGTCCTCGACCAGGACTTTGTGCTTAACCCTACAAATCAAGACTTCGTGCCTAATTACACTAGGACTTTCTTTCACACTCAGTATATATACATTAGAGTACCACATACCTTAACACAACATCAAAACCAAGTTTGTCTGGTGCTTCCAGCACCAACAATCTCCTCCTTTTTTATTATGGCAATCTAGTTTAAAGTTAAGTAAATATAAAGTGTGTAGAGTAAGTTAATATAAAAAAATGAAATGATCCCTCTTAATTTATTTCCTCCTTCTTAAATCAACATTATAGGGAATCTTAACTTTTAACCATATATACTCCCCCTTTGACATACATCAAAACCAACAAGGTAAAAAAAATCTCAAATAGATTTTGCAAAAATTTTAAAAAGATCCTGTACAATTTTTAAGTGAACAAATTTTTTCAAGATTTTCTTAAGTGAAAAAAAATATTTTAAGAAAAGTTCATTAAGAGAGAGTTAGACAGTTTCACAAGTTTTTCAAAAATAACTTTATGTAAAACAAAATTAATTTTCCTAGAGATTACAACATTTTCAAAACATAATTTTCAAGATAAAGAAAAATTCTAAAATATGAAATTTCTTAAGCAAAGGAAATTTTTTTGAGTAAATAGATTACTATATCAAAATAGGAAAAAAACTAAGAGACTTTTGAAAAGTTTTCTAAGAAAAATATTTTTGAAAGTATTTGTTAATTTAAACTTTAAGTAACATCAAAAAGTTTTTTTTCAACCATGCTCCCCTTGATATATTACTCTCCCCCTGAAACTTTAAAAAAATATATTTTGAATTTTCTAAAAAATCTTAGGTTTTGCAAGTTTTGAAAAACTTGACTTATTTATTTTCTCCTTCCGAAGTTTTGGAAAATATGCATTTTCAAATAATAAGAAAAACTTAGAAAAACATTGAAAGGACATTTTTTTTAAAACCTATTTTTTTTTAGAAAATCTTCGGTCCGATAAAATAAGTTTAGATATCAGAGTCCGGACTAATAAGAAAGTATAATTGAAAACAAAGTAGACTTTTGTGAAATTTTAAGTAAAAGAGAGTAGATTAAAAATATAATAAAAAATTGATAGTTAAAATAATTTTATACGGAGAAATAATATCTTTTTAAAATAAATTTGAAGAACAAATTTTAGGTATAAATTTGAAGTCATTTCTAAGTAATTAAGCAATATTTACTATAAATGAATAACTAAAGTAATTTTAAGAATTAAATTGAGTTTGAAACAGAAATTATATTTGAAATTTGAAAAATTAAATTAAGTTTGAAATTTGAAAACTTTTGAAATTTGAAACGTTAAATTTGAAAATTAAGAAATTAAGTTTGAAATTAAGAAATTAAATTAAATTGAGTTTGAAATTTGAAAAGTTAAGTTAATTTGAAGACTTAATTAAGTTAAATTTAAAATTTTTGATTAAAAAGAATTGATTTAGTTAAATGTTTGAAAAGTTAACCTAAGTTTTGATTCATTTAAGTTTGAGTTTATGTTTCAATTTTGAAAAATAATTAATTTAGGCTAAATTTAATTTTGAAAAATAGTTTAATTTTAAATTAGAATTAAATTGATTTAAAAAATTTAGGTTTGGTTTGAAAATAATTTGAGTTTGAATTTGAAAAATTAATTAAGTTTAAAAAAGATTGATTTTGATTGAGTTAAGTTAAACTAAATTTGAAAATGGTTGATTTTGAAAATTTAATTATGTTAAATTAACTTTGGAAAGGTTGATTTTGAAAAATTAATTAAGTTAAATTAACTTTTAAAATTAAGTTAATAAATTAAATATAAAACTAATTAGGTTTGCGGGTTGGTTGGGTTGGACTAGCTTTTTATGTCTTTAACATCTCACCCATTTTTAAGTGACAAAACAAGGAAACCTTATCTGTTTTGTAAGATATATTAATTTTATCTTTAGATTTAAGTGAAATCTAAGATTTGATTGAACCTTGAGTTAGATTCAAGTTTAACAAGTAGTAATTTAAAAATACATTTCAATAATCGACTTCTAGGTCTTAGCGAGGCATAGGGGTCTTCTTGAGTATCGAAACACCAACGCTTTCCTAAATAAAGCCTTTTAAAGAAATTATATTTTTTAGTTTACTCTTTGAGAAACTTTGGTTTAACTAGTTGAGGAAGAAGCGAGGTAGCTTCGGCTAGTTTGGGCTTAAAAGATTAAGTAGGGTACTCCTTACCCTACCTGACTCTTTAGACAGGCTTTCCTAACGTACTATTAGCTCATCCCATCCTAATACTAGGTTGTGCAAATTTCAATCAAGTTTAGTCCTTATTTAATCATTTCTAGTCTTAAGCATGACAATTTACAGAAAAATAAATAAACAAATAATCAAACAATTTGATAAGCATGCAAAAACAATTTATCTAACAATATAAATTGTTGATTATTGAAATGTATCATTTTATTGATTATTTTAGTTGCTAAAATCCAAGTTTGACCCATATTTTACTTGCTTAATTGTGAAGTTACCCTAGATTCTAGGACTTATTTTTATTTTGGACTTAATTGCAAATCTTTACACATTTGAATTATTTGGCCACTAAATTTTTGATCTATTTTTGTAGGCATGAAAGGATTATGGACCTAGGTTATGCTGGGTCAAATTTGAGTCGGAAGTGGACCCGGATCGAGTGATAAAGCTTCAGACAAATCTGAGCCGTCCGATTCAAAAACGGCTAGATCTGAGCCATCTGGGACCATCTGAGGTAATCCGAGCTAGGGTTAGGGCTGATCAAGCACTGAGGTCAAGATCTGAGATTTTCATCCCAATCAGAGATCATTCAACCGTTGGATCAAGCTCAGAGGGCTCTAGACTGTCCATCCAAAGATCAGGTTGATCTGGGCCATCCATTGCAAATCTGGAAGATTCGAGCTACCCCGAGGCAGATCCTGACCCTTAATCAACATCATCAAAGTTTGGTTCAGATCGGATAAAGATCAGTCGTTGGATTTTCTCAAAACGATCTCAGCCGTTCATTCCTAAGTACTTAATCAAATTTTCTCCCCGTTGCACAGGGTCGCGTCTTCGCCGCAACCACCTTCGTCTTCGATTGTTCTTCGTTCTTCTTCAAGCTTTTCTTCATCAGAGGGGCGCGACCACTCAATTCCTTCACTAGATCGAGTTCTAGGACATTGGGAAGAGTTCTTAGTGAAGTTTCCAGCTCTCTATTGCCCAAGAACAGAGCTGAGCGAGGTTTCCTTAGCTCTGTTGTTTGAAGTCTTCGATTTCAGCTGTGCTCCATTTCCATCCACCGGAGCTATTTGGAGGGGTCCCTAGATTGCTCTAACCATCCCCAAATCACCATCACACTTGGACACAGCTGAATTGAAGGATTCGAATGGGGATTTCAGATTGAGCAGAGTTGAGTTCGGATTTGATTTGCAGAGACAATTTCTCAATGATTTGTGGAGCATTACGGGTTCGAGGCTTACCCTTGTGTGACGGCAAGGAGTTCTTGAGTTAGGGAAGGGATCGAGGAGTAGTTTCTTTAGTTAGTTTCTGTTAATTGCTGTAATTTCTATTGCTGCAAGTATTTCATTTCTGTCTTCGTATCAACTACTGTAATTTCCTTTTCCAAACTGTTTCTGCTTTAAGTAGGTTACATTTCTGCAAAGACATTAGCTAGTGAGTTTGTTTAGTGCACAATTGCTTTTAATTCTAGTTTATTTTCTATTTCTTTGCTGCGTATCAACTTTTTAAGCTTGCGTATTAGTTACCTGCCGAGTTTTGTATCAGTTAAATTCAGTTTCATTTAATTGTTCCTGCATTCCAATATGTTTCAATTCTGCATTCTCATAGCTAGGTTACCTGTTTAGGGCTTAATTTCAGCTTGTTTAGTTATTCAGTGCTTGCGTTTCAGTTTTGTTGAGCTCCTGCCCTGCGTATCAATTCCAGTCTCAAGTCTGTCAGTCCCGGTTATTGGCTTCTAGAGTTTGTTTCAAGAGAACCTTAGATCTATTGCATCTCATCTGAATATTAGATTGGAGTGTTCGAATTCTTTTGCTTTGCATGTTTTGCATTCAGTTGTGCTGAATTTCTGCACCCATTTCTGCATTCCTGCAGTCAAGTTTCTGCAATTCTAAAGTTTAATTCTGCATTAGTTGTTTTGGAATTCTGCATGCCAATCAGTTGCTGCACTTCTTCATTCATGTTTCGGCAATGTTTCTGAATTAATCAGCCATTCTGAATTGCTAGTTTACAGTTTAAGCATTTAGTTTCAGTTATTGGCACATGAGTTGTCTCTTTTCATTGTATCAAGTTCATTTCAATTTCTGCACTTGGTATCAAGGGTAGCGTAGTCACTGAGGTCATTTGTTTCCAGAAATTGCGATCACTGCTTTAATTCATTTGCTTAGCATTTGGATTGCACTTAGGATCAAATTTTGCTCTTCACATTCGGTTTAGTGCAGTGGTAGATTAAGTTTTCCCTTAGTTAAATTCATTAGTGCATTTATCTCATTAGTTAAGTTAGTTAAGTTTCCTTGCTTTTCATTGCTTTTCCATTTCGAATTGAAACCAGACCCAAATTTTTATTTGAAACCCAAAAATATTGGACGACACCTAAACTCGAGCTCGAATCAAGTAACTCAACTAGCCCTAGGAAAAACACGACCTGTGGCCCCTTTTCTACGTTTTCATTCTTTGATAGCAAAAAGGGTTTCCAACATTACACATATCTAAATTTTGAGACCCACATTTGTGACACCTAGTTAGCGGTCATCAATGTCTCCCATGTTTATCTAGGGTTAAGAGATAAGAAGAAGGGTAGTTGATCATAAGAAAAAGGAATGTATTTAGAACATTTCCATGTGTCAAATTATAATGATTAGCCTTGACAAACACATGGAATTATAGATAGATTTTCGAGTTGATACAAAATGCCAATGTTTATGGAAATTAGAATTGATACCAAAAGTCAAGCACACTTGATACTTTTCATGGAATCATATTTTTCTAAGATAACGTGTATCCTAGCAAATGTGCTTGCAAACTCTTAAATTTTTCAAGGTTTTGTTAAGTTCTTTTTGGCACTAGGGATAAGGATGCTTCGGGCAATCCTTAATGGTGTCCAAGGGGGAAAGAACTTGGAAGTTGAGTTGGGTAGAACATGACTTGGTGTTATGGTGTTAAGTTGGGTAGAACTTTACCTCGGTAAAGTGAAAATTGGAAGAAGGCATAGGTTAAGGGAGAGGTTGCCTCCTAGTTGTCTTAATTTTTATAGGAAATTTTGGATTTTGTGTCAAACATAGGAATGGTGATAGATACATGGTTGAATGTATTTTTCCCAAGTAGGTATAGGTACCACAAAGTACTCCACAAAATTTGGGAATTTTTGGACATGAGTGGAATTTCTGGCGTATTTTTGACTTTGGCCTGAAAATTGATGTTCAGAGTATCAGTCGACTGCCTTGGGGGGCAGTCGACTGATCAGAGATGGATTAGGTATCCAGCAGTTAGGTTACGTCCAAATGATGAGAAACAAGTGTATGGGGTGCTAGTACACTGTGTTTAGAATCATTGGGGATTAAAAGATCCAATAATTGGGATATTGTTGGAGTCTTTTTGATGTTAGGCAAAGGGGGAGAAGTATTAGGTTTAATTTGGGAAACCAAACACACCTTTGCAAGAAACCCTAGGTTTGGGGGAGCTGAGATTAAGAGGGAGCATGGTTGCTCCAATATTGGCGTAAGGGGAACCTTGGAGAGGTTCTTAAAAAGTCTTTGTAAGTCCAATGTAGGGGGAGCTTTGGAGAAGCTTTAAAAAGCCCGATTTTGGTGAAATGTCTTAACTTGGAGGGTTAGGTGTGGGATGCCTTGGGATAGGATCCATATATGTTTACATTTGCATATGCATTGGCGGTGTAAGTCTAAGATGGAGTCTTGGTAACGTAAGTCCAGTTGTTTTTTTAGCATTGTTTTTGCGACTTATTACTATTTGTTTTCCCTAACTTAAACGTATTGCCAAACATCAAAAAGGGGAAGATTGTTGAGGCAATCTATGGTCCGGAGTGACCATGAGTTTTGATGTTTGGGCAAAGGGTTTAATTTAGATTTTTCCTTGTGATCTAATATGTGTAATTGAGTGTGCAGGATTGCAGGTTTACACATATTGACTTGGCTGGACGGCTTCGGTATGGTGAAGGGTTACATGGAGACAAGCTAGAAGCTTGTGTGCACTCGAGGGACCTTGGGAAAGCAGGGATGATGTGCCGATGGGCGCGTACATCGAGGGATACGTGAAGGATGGCATGGAGGCAAGCTGGAGGCTTGTGTGCATCCGAGGGACGAGAGCTGAAGACGATGAGGGTGCAATGGCAATAGTCAAGGCTGCTGGTGAAGAGTCAGCTGAGTCAAGAGACAAGAGCCGAGGGAGGAGGACTCCAAGGGCAAGCCGGGAAGTGGACTTCAAAGGGCACACGTGAAGGGTGGCATGGAAGCAAGTCGAGGACTTGCGTGCATATCCGAGGGATGATAGCCGGTGGAAGAGGACTTCAAGGGACAAGATAAGGGAGTGTACCTGAAGGCACGCATGGAGGAGGGTCATGTGAGTGAGTAAGAGTGTGTTTGTAAGCTGAGCAGTCGATTGGGAATATAACAGTCGACTGCCAGTGAACACAGAAACTCATAGTGTGTATTTGGCCCTGAACCAGTCGACTGCTCTGGGAGCAATCGACTGGTGTGTAACAGAATTCGAACGTTGGAGATGCCAATGGTCGAATCTGAGTGGGGGCAGTTAACTGTCCTGGGTGCAGTCGACTTCCAGCGAGGGTTTCCAGCCTGAGTTCTATTTAAAGACAACTCGATTTGGGCTGGGACTCTTGGCGAAATCTGCTTGGGTAGAGTAGATTAGTAGCCTTTGGTGCTCAGATATTGTCGAGGTGTAGTGGCGAGGTTTCTCCACCCACAAGGAGCGACAAGTGCTAGCCGGAGGTTATCCGAGGAGTGATCCACTGAGGGATTCTTGGATTAGTCACCCTTAGGGTGGATACCAAGTAAATCGGTATTGTTAGCATTGCTTTATTGTTGTTAGTTTTATTCTTTTGTATTTCCACTTGCGCAACTAACAACGTAGGAAGAAGAAGAGTCGAAAATTCCTATTCACCCCCTCTAGCAATCGTACAAGATCCAACAACCTTATCTTTGGTAAAGATTTTTTTCCCTTTACTTTGGACATCTTATCCTTGGTCAAGGTCTTTTTGCCCTTAAAATGGCATTCCCTTTCAGTTCTTGGACTTCCCCTTGCTATAGTCATATGACACCCTTGCATATGCCTTCTCCATAGCATTGGAGATCTTAGATCGATAACCTAGACCCAATCTATCATTGTTGGGTTTTTGACCACCCAACACCATACCTAAACCCTTAGACCAAATATTGAATCTATCTAGGGTTTTCTCTAATTTCTCAAGCTTTGCCCTCAAAGTTTGATTTTCCCTTTCTATGTTCTTAAACCTAGAATCAATGTGTCCACCTTGGACATCCCCAGACCTATCCATTTGTCTAGACATGTGTCTTCCTTTCTTGGGATTAATGTCTTGGTCCTTAGGTCTAAAAATTCTAGGTTTATCATGATGTATAAATTTTCTAGGGTTTTAATTTACAATATGAACACTATTCCTATTATGATATTTAAAATCATAATTATGCATGGGAAAATAATTATTATTATAATTCCTAACATTCATGGAGGAACTTAAATTTGAATTAAATTTAAGGTTAGGGTTTACCTCCCTTACCCTTGTAGCTCCCCCTTGATGTGAGATCCTCCTCTTCTCCTTCTTTTCCCATTTCCTCAAATGCTCCAATTTCTTGAATTCTTCTTTTCTTAAGCATTTGGTGTGGTAGTGTCCTAGCTCACCACATGTGAAGCATCTTATATGCTTCTTCTCCTTCTTTGTCCCATCCCTACAACTCATGTTAGTTTACAAATTAATTAAATTGAGTTTAGGGATTACTTCCTTTTTACCTAATGGACACTTGTCCTTGTAGTGTCCGTTTTTATTGCACCCAAAGCAAATTATGTGATCTTTGGATTTTTGCATTGGTGGAGGTGGAGGTGGAGGCTTCTTCTTGCTCCGGTATTGAGGATGGTCTCTCCTCTCCATCAATCCTTGAAGTGGAAACTTCTTCTATTTCTTCCTCACTTGAGGATGTGGATGACTCATCCTTAATTCCCAATTTACTTGAGGAGGTGGATGGTTCTTCATCTTTTTTCTTCTCCTCCTCGGATGTTGAGCTTCTCTCCTCATCCGATTGGTCCTTCTCTTTTTCTTGGACCATTAAACTCATTTCCTTGGGCTCTTCTACTTCTTGTGCTTGTGTAGGGTTTTGATGAAGAGCTATTATCTTGCTCCATAGCTCATGAGCATTTTTGTATTTACCTACATCACTAATTATATCATTAGGAAAAATATAAAATAATATTGAGATTACCTTCTCATTTGCTTTCGATTGTGTTTATTGCTCCTTAGTCCAATAGCGTGGTCAGAGCTTTTTCCCGTGCTTATCTTTTGAGACTTCAAATGGTTCTTCAATGGCGATTATTAGATCCCAATCCATGTTGACACGTTTTTGTCCGCAACCTCCAATAATCGAAACTCTCACGGTTGTAGGGACGTGGAACGTTGATGTCGTCTCCTAAGCATTCTTCAAGCACCATTTCCTCTAGCCTTTTGCTCTCCTGGTGGTTAGTCCATAGACAAGCGACCCCCGGCTCTGATACCACTTGTTAGAGATCGATGGACCGGCTAGAGGGGGTGAATAGACGGTCACCCACATTTTGCGTTCGTTCTTCCTACAATGTTAGCGTGCGCAAGCGAATACAAATAACACAAATAAATAAACGCTAACACAAACCGTTTACGTGGCTCGGAGATAAAGATCCTACTCTACGACAGTCCATAAGGTGGACGATCCCGATCTGTCGATGGATGAGTCCCCGGAACACCTCTGGCTAGCTCGTGTAGCTCCTTGTGGGTGGAGAAAGCTCGACACAACTCGCACAAAACCTCTAAGCACAAAGACTACTAATTGGTATTTAACCAAATCCAATTTTGTCAACCCTAGCCAGCCAAACCAAGCTCCCTTAAATAGAGTTCGTGACTGAACTAGTCGTTACCAGTCGACTAGTGCCAACACCTGTCGACTGGTTCCAACAAAATCCGAATGTTACAGACCAATATTCGAATTCCCAGTTGACACAAGTCGACTGCACAGAAGATCAATCTATTGGTGCAGAATGCACCCAAGTCACACCTGTATTTTGATAATGGCAACGGGGTTCAAAAGTTAAGGTAGATTGTGTGTCTAACATTTTACCCAAGTGTGCAGGCAAAGCCCTAGCGAAGGACTGCTATGTTAGTGGTATGAGAGAAGTGTGCTAAGGCAATCGCCTTATGATTGTAAACATTTATTTAATAAATAAAAAATTCACTATTTGAGTATACATATTTGTGTATTTGATTGGGATCTTAAACTCATCTACTAAATATCCGCAATACAATTCACAGCATAAGAGAATTTGTGATGGGATCACAACTAGTGATTATCTCTACATGTGCAATTGTGAAGTATTGAAAATATCCCTAGTCGATGAATTGATAAAAACGGACACTATCAATTCTGTTGAGACTAGCATGGGTTATTCTCTAATCAGCTGATTCTCACTGGCTGGTGACATTGGGATGTCCGGAGATAAACATGGATGCTAGTTAAGGGAACTAGTTCATTGGAGTGACTAGCTGTAAAACTTCACATGGTAGTCTATACATAGACAGGTCAGTGAAGTTCTTACATCAGCTTAAGTGCGATGTTCCTTTGACTTGCGGTGTTCAAGTCATCTTGGTCATGGAGACTTATACTTTAACATCTTAAGCAAGCATCTCCAAGGAGGTGTGGACCAGGATGGTTGGGTATAAGCCGAAGTGCCCGAAGATGTTTGAACAACCTACAAAGGATTCACCACTCCTTGCGAGGAGATGTATACCCAAGGCCTATCGTCGGATTGTTACTCAAAGCCTCTGGCCAGAGCACGTCATGTTTAGAGTATGAGTCTCTTGAATACATGAGAGTAATTAGAAATCCAAAGGACGAGAGAACGTTACTTGGGCTAGGTGTGACATAGTCAGCCTAGTGGGGACTGACACACACAGACCATGTCCTGAACCAAGTGGGTATAGGATGGTGAAGGGAATGAGGCATGATTCATTAGAGCTGCTGAAGGGTTTCAGAATAATTTCTGAGGTCAACCGTTGATCTTTCGATTAATTGGGGATCATGATGTACTACTAGGTGCCACTCATGATCGTTCTATAATTGATGAATTATAGACGGCCAACATAAATCGAAAGCCTATTTAGTCACACGTACTACGAGTAATCCGAGGGATTTAAAACGAGTTGAAAATTGGATTTTCCGATCAAGAGAAATAAATCGAATCTGAATTAATCAGAAGCGCAACGGAAGCTTAAAATGGCTAAGTCTTTTGAAGGCTTATTGGGCAAATTAAATGAGTTTAATTCGCGAGGAGATGGGCTTGTTGTGGCCGGCCAAAGAGGGTGCACACCCTCTTTGGTTTGGCCGGCCACAATAAAGGGATAAACCAATTTATTTGGTTTAAATAATAAAATAAATCAAGTGCGATTTGTTTTATAAAATTATGGATAAATAAATTGATATATAAAGAAATTTATATAAAGAGATTTATAAAGAAATTTGTAGAAATTTATTCTTTTTATGAAAATTAAACTAAACCATGAATTGGTTTGATTTTAATTAATAAAATCAATTATGAATTGATTTTTCCATGATAAGAAAATACAAATTTTATTCCATAATTAAAAAGAGAGATGTATTTGTTTTATTATAAAGTTAGTTATAATAAAACTTGGCTTAAACGGAATAATTCATAAGAAAATTTATATGAGAAATTCCTTATGAAAATTTATTCCGTTAATTCCGTTAAAGGGGAGACTTGGCAAGGGAGAGGCTACTATATAAAGGAACCAAGGCTAGGCTTGAATTCCTCAATTGAGTTATCAAGAGATTAATTCTCTCCCTCTCTCTTTTAATCTCTCCCTCTCCTTCTCCTTTCCTCCTAGGGCCGGCGCCCCTTTGCTCACCCTAGGGCCGGCGTCCACTCCACCTAGGGCCGGCGCACCACCCTCCCCTTCCAAGGGATTGGTGTGAGCAACTTCCACCAAGGAGGAGCCAAAGAAGAAGAAGAAGAAGCGGATCGCAACTCCTTCCTTCCCGGAATTTAGATTTCGTTTCTTGGTGGTTAGTTTCCTTTCTTCTCTCTTGATCTTCTAGTTGTGCCTTTAGAGAATCTAGTAGTTCTTATCGGCACAAAACTCGTGACTTTGCGAAGTCATCCTGAAGAGAACTCGGCATGGACGCGAATAGAGGCGGAGCTTCCAAGGGACGCTACGGTTGGATCTCGTCCCTTTCTTCGAGTTACGCGAGGTACAAAGTAAATTAGTTTACTTTTCTGCAAAATTTTAATTTATGATCATGTCCACACATAATAAGGTCGCATGCTAGATACGTGGTTAAAAATAATTTAAGAAATTATTTTATGCTAATTCTTCCGCTGCACGTAAAATCTAAAATTTTACTAACCCGTATCCTTGTCAACATGCACCCGGTCCCAACATGCTAGGCACCTGGCGAAAGAATGCCAGGATACAAAGGTCTAGCGAAGGACAGCTAGGCACCTGGCGAGGGAATGCCAGGATACAAAGCTCTAGCGAAGGAATGCTAGGCACCTGGCGAAGGAATGCCAGGATACAAAGACCTAGCGAAGGACTGCTAGGCCCCAGGCGAAGGACAACATGGTATTGAAGACCTGGCGAAGGACTGCCAGGCACCGGGCAAAGGACAACATGGAATCCGAGACCTAGCGAAGGACCGCTAGGCAAAAGTCCAACCGGAGGAGCCGGTTGGCATTAGGTACATTCTCCCGAGAGGAGTAAGTGAGGACGCGTTCCCCGTTGAGGGAACAGTAGGCATCAGTTCGACCTAGGGCTCCATTTAGGAGGCCCAAAGTCAGAACCAAGACAGCTAAGGCTGTATAAAATTAATATAATATTGTTTTATGTTGTTTTGGACTAACCCTGGATGCAGGACCGAAGGAACGAGTGTCTGCAGCTCAGAGAGCCTCAAAGGAGTGAGGCAGCAGCTGACAAGGGCGCCCGGAGTGTCCCGGGCACCCCCAAGGTGAACACAAAACAAAATAAAGCAAGGTGAGCTTCGGCAGCTTATGGGCGGGGCGCCCCCGTGCTCCCGGGCGCCCCCATGCTCCCGGGCGCCCTCGTGCTCCCGGGCGCCCCAGGTGAAGCCAACGAAGAGAAGCCAACGAAGCCAAGGGATAAGATTTGACCCGGTCAACCCGGGCGCCCCCAGCGTCCCGGGCGCCCTGGTCAAGATCTGATCCCGAGTTTGAAGGGATCAGAAGCTGACCGAGTGAATGTCGGATCGGTCGACACGTGGGGGGGCGCCCCCGACGTCCCGGGCGCCCCCAGGTGCTATAAAAAGGGCCCTCGACCCCAAGGCTTCAACAATCATTCTGTCCAACGCATACACTCTCTTCTGCTCTCGCGCTCTGCTCCGGAAAGCTCCCGAATCAATACTCAAGAGCCGACATCGTCCCGTTGCTCTGAAAAGACAACCTACATCGGACGTCGGTAAAAGAAGAGATTTCCTTTTAAAGTTTACTTTGCTATACTTGTAAATTCAATCTTGTAAACTGATTTGCGCACTTATAGAATTTCCCGCAGAAAACGGTCAACGACCGTGGGCCTTGGAGTAGGAGTCGACCAAGGCTCCGAACCAAGTAAAACTACATGTGTTCGCGATTGTTTTTATTTCCGCTGTGTACTTGCTCTATTTTCTTAATCCGAACGTTTTCCGATATTCACCCCCCCTCTATCGGCTCTCTCGATCCAACAAGTGGTATCAGAGCGGGGAAGTTCAAATTTGGTGCAACCACCAATTTGTAAATTTTTCGGATTTTTTTTTTAATTTCTTCTAACATTTTTTTAATTTCTTCTAATATTTTTTTCGAATTTTCTTCTCGTTAATCGAGGTTGGTGCAACATCCCTCGACAAATATTGTTTCTTTATCCTGCACTACTAATCCAAGACCTAGTCTTGGGATATTTTTTTTGTTAGTTCCTTTTTTTTCAGATAAAATGTCCATGCAAGAAGGGTTCAGCACCGCAAGACCACCTCTCTTCAGTGGGGAGGACTTCTCCTACTGGAAGAGCAGAATGGAGGTCCACCTGAAAACTCAGGTGGACATGTGGATAATCATCCAGTCCGGACTGGAGATTCCGAGAAATGCGGAAGGAGTACCTCAAAGCTACACAGAGTGGGACACCGCTCTGAAACGGAGAATTGAAGCGGATGCAAAGGCGACCCAAACCCTCCAATGCGGCTTAACAAAAGAGGAGCTGAACCGGGTGGGTCCCTTCAACAGTGCCAAGGAGCTGTGGGGGAAACTGATCGAGCTGCACGAAGGAACATCAGACACTCGGATCAGCAAGAGGGATCTTCTCCTGAACAAGCTGTATACAATTAAAATGACCGACAATGAAACAGAAGCTCAGCTTCACGCCCGAATCCAGGAACTGATGAACGAACTGCACACCATCGGTCACAAGGTAGAAAACCGTGACTTAATAAGGTACACTTTAAATGCTTTCCCTAGGAACACCTTGTGGGCATCTATGGTAGATGCATACAAGGTTTCAAGAGATCTTTCGAAAATAAAATTAGATGAATTGCTCTCTGAATTAGAATTGTATGAACAAACTAACTGCAATCTGGCCGAGAAAGGTATTGCCTTTGTTGCAGGTACAACTGGAAGGACAACCAAGAAGAAGCATCAACTTGAACCCGAGTCTAACTCAGACTCAGACTCAGAAGACGAAGAAGGAGATCGACCTAAGCTGGTACAACTGGCTCGAAACTATTACAAGGAGTTAAAAAACCAAACCAACAGACGGAAGGCCAACCGAAGAAAGGATGAACCAGTTGAACCCACAAATGAAAAGAACAAGCCCAACGTGACCTGCTACGAGTGCAAGAAGAAGGGTCACTACATGACAGAGTGTCCGAACCTAAAGGAGACTAAGAAGAATAGAAGGAAAAAGGCACTCCAGGCAACGTGGGACGAGTCCTCCTCCTCCGAAGAAGAAGAGGTCCCACAGTCGAACCTGCTTGCACTAACCGCCTCGGAAGAAATCGGGACCGAATCAGAATCGGAACAGGACGACGGAAGACTAACATTTTCGGAAAACGGCGAAATCAAGGTAAGTGATTTTACTAGAATTCAGTTAAGTGAATTAATTGCTTATCTTTCTCGAGATTTGGCGAAAGCCAAACTCCGAGTCGAGTCCCTCCGACAGGAAGTAAAACTCCTGAAAGAGGGAGCTGAATCTAGACCCTTAACCGAGAAGGTTCAAGAAGGAACCTCTACTCAAGTTGAAAAACTTGAGAAAGAGAACTCCTCCCTGAAAACTCAGGTTAAGGATCTTAGATCAGCTTTAGAATGATTTACCTCTGGTTCTAAGGGTGTTGACATGATCCTTGGAAAACAGAAATCGATTCTAAATCGATCCGGACTAGGTTATAGAACCAAGTCTCGACAAAGATCCTACTTTGCTGTACTGAACCAGTCCAGAACTAATGTTCAGGCATGGGTACCCAAACTATGCCTGAACCAACAGACTGGATCAAACCAATATTGGATCCCCAAGGATAAGATTCACATCTTGCCTAACCATTATCGTGGCTATAGTCTAGGGGGAGCCAAATTGAAAACAATAGTTATTATTAGATAAAATTCAATTCTTGCTTGCAATGTGCTTGGTTGCTTGTTTATTTAATTTCTGCAATTTATCATGCTTAGACTTAGGAATGGTTAGTTTAAGGACTAAACAAACTTAACTAAAATTTGAACAACATAGTATTGGGTGGTGGTAAGATGATAGTACATTAGGGAAGCCAATTCTAATAAGGTCAAGTATACTTGGTCTCTTTAGACTGGTGAAACTAGCCGAAGCTACCGATCCAAAACTCAAACTAGTTAGACCAGAATTTTTCAAAGATTAATTTTAAAAATGAAATTTCATTAAAAGGCTTTGTCAAGGAAAGGGTTGATGATCCAATAAGGCTACGGCCAAAGAAGGCCTAGTGCCTCGCCAAGACCTTAAAGCCAATTTTTGAAATTCAAATTCAAATTATTCTTTGTCAAATTTAAATCTAACACAAATTTTCAGTTACTTGTAGACTTAAACATTCTTTTCAAAATGAATTAAATTGTTTTCAAAATTAATTAAGTTTTTCAAAATAAATCATGTTTTTCAAAAATTCTTTTATCACAAAACCTGTCTCACAAAACCTATAAGGCTAACGTGATTGAAAACCCTAGATTTGGGTGAGACAGACTAGGCAGTGAAAATCAATTTAAGCTATTCCTGATTCTAATTGGATCCAAATCAACGAAACTCTTTATGTGTAGGAACATAAAGATTTGGACCAATGGATGTTGGATAGCGGATGCTCCAGACACATGACTGGAGATAAATTGAAATTCACCAAACTCAAGTTCAAGAACCTAGGCTCAGTGGCATTTGGCAACAATGCTACACTCAAGGTAATTGGGTCAGGTAACATTGAACTAAAATCTAACTTTGTTATTAAGAAAGTCCTTTTGGTTGAAAATTTCAATTTTAATTTGCTTAGCATAAGTCAGTTGTGTAATTCTGGTTATATAGTTACCTTCAACAATTCTAACTGCCTGATTAGAAACTTACAAGACTCTGAAATCATGCTTAAGGGGACTAGGAAAAATAATGTATACACTATAAACCTACCCCTAGTACCCAAATGTATGTTAACTCAGTTAGAACAATCAAACCTCTGGCATAGGAGATTAGGTCATACTAATCTGAGAACTATCTCAAAAATCACCCAACTTGGCTTAATCAAAGGTATTCCCAAAATTAAAAATAATGAAAACCTAATATGTGAATTATGTAATCAAGGCAAGCAAACCAAATCTAATCACAAACTAATCCAATCTGATCTAACTCAAACCACACTTGAGCTCCTGTACCTTGACCTATTTGATTCACATGGAGCCAAGTCACTAAGCGGGAACCGATACTGCTTAGTAATAGTTGATGATTACTCTAGGTTCACCTAGGTTAGGTTTCTAAAAATCAAAGATAAAACCCTAAACCTATTTAATGAGTTCTGCAAATTAATTGAAAATCAAAACGATACTAAAATCAAAAGACTCAGGAGTGACCACGGGGGAGAATTTGAAAATCAACGGTTCGAGGAATTCTGTAAGGTAAATGGATATATACATGAATTTTCATATCCTAGAACCCCCCAACAAAATGGGATAGTCGAAAGAAGAAATAGAACACTACAGGAAGCCGCTAGGGCTATGCTCAATGAATTTAACTTAGCAAACCAATACTGGGCAGAAGCAATTAGTACGGCTTGTTACATCCAAAATAGGGTCCTGATTAACAAGCGACACAACAAAACACCCTATGAACTGTACTACCATAGACTCCCAAATCTACACTACCTAAGGGTCTTTGGATGCAAAGTCCATATCCTAAACACCAAAGACTATTTAGGAAAATTTCAGTCCAAGTCAACCCAAGGTACCTTCCTAGGATACTCAACCACAAGTAGAGCCTATAGGGTTTACAACAAACAAACTAAGAAAATTGAAGAAACAACATACTTAATATTTGATGAAGAAATCAACTCAACATCTGATCATCCAGACCTAACTTCATCAAATTCTGATCAAGAAAATAATGAACAAACTGTTGAACCTTTAACTGAACTCTTAAACGAACTAACTATTGAACCAACTACTGAGTCAAATCAACCAACTATTGACCCAGCAATTGAACCAGCCCAAAGAGTTGAATCAAATAGTGAACCAAACCGACCAGCCGGACCAGAGGCTGAACCAAGTTCTAGAAAAACCAAGAAACCCAAACTCAGTCACCCAACCGATCAAATTGTGGGTGATCCAACTCTAGGAGTCAGGACCAGATCTTCCTATAGAAACCTTAGTCAAATAGCAATGATCTCAAAAATAGAACCTAAAACTATAGATGAAGCCCTACCTGATCCTGATTGAATCATAGCTATGCAAGAGGAATTAGCCCAATTTGAGAGGAACCAAGTCTGGGAACTAGTATCTAAACCTGAAGGGAAGTCCATCATTGACACTAAGTGGGTCTTTAGGAATAAACTAAATGATCAAGGATAAATAGTCAGAAACAAAGTCCGCTTAGTAGCAAAGGGATTCAGTCAAGTAGAAGGGTTAGACTACGATGAAACATATGCCCCAGTAGCTAGACTTGAGTCTATTAGGATGTTATTAGCCTTTGCATCCCATAAAGGATTTAAGCTATACCAAATAGATGTAAAGCCAGCCTTTTTAAATGGATTCATTAAAGAAGAAGTTTATGTAGGACAACCCCCTGGGTTTGAGGACTTAGAAAGACCTGACCACGTGTTCAAACTCACTAAAGCATTATATGGACTAAAACAAGCACCTAGGGCCTGGTATGAACACTTGTCAACTTACTTAATTTCTAAAGAATTTAAACAAGGACAAATCGACTCAACCTTATTTATTAAAACCCTAGGAAAAGATATATTTATTGCCCAGATCTATGTAGATGACATAATTTTTGGGTCCACCAACTCAAACTTTCTAAAAGAATTTGTTAAAATAATAGAAAATGAATTTGAAATGAGCTTAGTTGGTGAGCTTAACTTTTTCCTAGGCTTACAAATTAAACAAACTAGGGATGGAAACTATGTCCATCAATTCAAATATGCTAAAGAGTTAATAAAGAAATTTAAGATGGATAACTCTAAAAGCATAAGTACCCCCATGGCCACTAATATAAAAATAGATAGTGACCCTGATAGTAAACCAGTAGACCTTAAACTCTATAGAAGTATGATAGGTAGTCTACTGTACCTTACAGCCAGCAGACCTGATATCCTTTTTGCCGTAGGAATGTGTGCAAGATACCAAACCTGTGCTAAGGAAACACACTTAGCAGCCCTAAAAAGAATACTAAGATACGTTAAGGGCACCCTAAATGTAGGGATTTGGTATCCTAGGACCTCAACCATTGATTTGTCAGGATACTCGGATTCTGACTATGTTGGTTGTAAATTAGATAGAAAGAGCACAAGTGGAAGTTGCCAACTGTTAGGACAGAGTCAAATAAGTTGGTGTAGCAGAAAACAACACTGTATAGCTCTATCCACAACAGAAGTTGAATATGTTGCCTTAGGAGAGTGTGTAGCACAACTTTTATGGATGATGCACACTCTTAAGAACTTTTAGCTCAATTACACCCAAACCCAAGTTTTTATTGACAATATAAGCTCAATTAATCTAACTAAAAACCCAATCCAACATTCCAGGACTAAACACATAGAAGTTAAGCACCATTTTGTAAGAGATCATGTAGCCAGGGGTGAGATAGTCCTTAAGCATGTAGACTCTAAATCCAACTTAGCTGACATATTCACAAAACCCTTACCTGAATCTGAGTTCAGCTCACTAAGAAGGCAGTTAGGATTATGCTTGGTAGAATAGGTTTACTTTGCATTTTGGTTCTTCTACTACTTCAGCCTTTAAAAATTTTCAAATATTTTTAAAATCAGTTTTTATGTAACGCCCCAAAATTTCCCATATGAAATATTATGAAATATATGAATCCATGAATATGAAATATTGTGAAATTCATGATATATTATCATGGAATATTATGAAATATATGAATTCATGAATATGAAATATTATGAAATTCATGATATATTATCATGAAATATTATGAAATATATGAATTCATAAATATGAAATATTATGGAATTCATGAAATAGTATCATGAAATATTATGAATTCATAGAATATAATTAATATTATGAAAATATTATGAATTCATGGAATATAATTAATATTATGAAATTTCATGATGGGCTTGGCTTAATGGGCTTGGATTAGTGCAAAATGTGATAAAAAGGAAAATATAGAAGGAGGAAGCAGGGATTGAACCTTGAACCTCCTAGTTGCACTAGCAATGTCTTAACCATTGTACCAAGCCATGTTTCTTGTAGAGGGAATAAGAAACATGCTTGTTAAAAGCTAGGGAGGTGAAGAGACATGTCTTTTCATGAGAAAAGTATAAATAAGGGAAGTTGGAATAACTTCCTCTTCTTCTTCTTCTTCCTCTCCCTCATCACCGAATTCACCCTTCTTCTCCCTTTCATTTTTCGAAAAGGTGCACCTAGGGTTCTAACCCTAGGAAATTGGAAGGATAAAGGAACTCTTTAAGGTTCTTGCTCTCTACTAGGGCCAAGAGGATTAGAGAAGACTAACAAGGGAAAACACTCACCTTTCTAGTCTTCAAGGGTACCCTAAGAAGTAAGAGGAGGAGAAATTCAAGCGAAAGGATGTAAGTATCCCCTCGCCTGCAGTGTAATAGTTGTGGTGTGATTATTCTCCTTGATTGTTTCAAGAATGAGGACTCCTTCTCCATTGCATGTTTCGGCCACCCCCTTAGGGGAAGGCCTTGGTTCTTTCCTTGATACATGAGAAAACCCTTGAGACTTAGAGTATATATGTATATTGATTTTCTTCATGATGGTATGAACAAAAGAAAGAAAAACTAGGGGTTACACTCCTTGTAAGTTTCGGCCACCCTTAGAGGAAGGCCTTGGGTTCTTTTGTTACATGATTAGACCCTTGGAACTTAGGATATATGTATATGTGGTTTATGCAAAATATGGTGAACAAAACATAGGGTTTTGTTCTTGAAGGGGTTTCGGCCACCCCCCTTGGGGAAGGCTTTTGGTTACTTTTTGTTGCATAAGTAAACCCCTTAGCACTTAGAGTATATGTGTATGTGTATCTTTCAATATGTTGTAAACAAAACCTAGGGTTTAGAACTTGGATGGGTTTCGGCCAAGGCCTAGAAAAAGGGGTTAGTGAGGGTTGAATTATCCTAAAATATATCCATGTTTAATGTATTGTAAGATGGTGTATACAAGGTGGTTGTATGAATGTGTGTGAGATTATTTAGTTCAAACTCTAATTTTCCCTATACTTAAGTTTCGGCCAACCCTAGAAGGACTAAGGTTTAGGGTTGTATAATTATCTCATGATGTGCTTTATGTTTAATAAGTTGCATGAATAATATGTGAAGGCTAAACTACCCTACGGGACATGATTATGTTTAGCAAAATAATATGTATGAGCATGTATGGAATATGATATATGTATGAACATGTATGGAATATTATGTACGTATGAACATGTATGAAATATGATGCATGTATGAACAAGTATGAAATATGATGTATGTATGAACATGGGTGAACTATGATGTATGTATGGACATGCATGAAATATGATGTATGTATGAGCATGCCTTATAGCCCATGGGGCACACTTATGAAATTGCATGTGATATGTTAAAATGCTTGAAGGGATACTCAAATAAGTATGGGATCAAGAGCACCCCTTATGTTGTGTGGTGTGTCCCTACGGGATCATGAGCACCCTTGAAGAGTGGTGTGTCCCATAAGAGTGAATATGGAGTATTCCTTAGCATATATGTAAAAGCATGATAAGCATTTTACTTTTGAAGTTGTGTACCCGACTCGGAAGGGGGTCGTTAAACAAATCCGGGGTACATGTTAACGTGGCTCCGGTAGGACGGAAGGGTCCTGCTCTAATGAATTGGTGGCTCGCTACCCCAATTCATTAGGGAACGCGCAATAGTTCCGCGCGATAGTTGGTACACAACAGGGCCCAATATGATATGGATGTATTTTTAAGTAATACCATTATGGAATTGTTTTGAAAACATTCATTGAAAGCATTTGTTATATGTGAAGAGTATGCTTATGGTACTTGATACTGCATGCTTAGAAACTTAGATGTTTAATATGCTTTGATGAACTTATACTTATGATTGATTATGTGTACATGTTATATTCTTTCGCACGGATTTTGCGAGTAGGACAGGATCCTTACTAAGCATTTTGCTTACTAGTTTATGTGTTGTCTTATGCTGCAGATAACACTTAAATGGAAGGAAGAGGCAGGAGGCTGAAGATGTGTGGGGTGGTGGCTCGGGAAGAAAGATTTCTATATCTACATAGTTATGCTTATGTTATACTCCTTGACAATAAGTATTAGTGATTAGGATTGACATGGCATGATAGTGTTTACCTTGGAGGTCTCTTATACTTGATTATGTTATGAGTTACACTACTAGTGATGTTATCATGTTATAGAATGACACTTGATAATTTTTGCAAGCATGCTTAGTACCTAGTTCCCTTAAGTCCTTGCATTGTTGTTTTAATGTCATGCTAGAAGATAGAAATAGAAAAAAAATATATTACTATATGATTGAATGTACGTAACCCCGCCCCGAGAGTAGATATAAGGGCGGGCGTTACATTTTAAAACTCTTTTCAAAATCAAATTTTACTTAGTTTTGAAAATTTTAAATATTTTTCGACTTAGTTTTATTTTCAAAAATATCTCCTTCAAAACTAGGGTTTTTTCGCAAATGGACTTAGCCTAGGCCCTAACCCTAGAACTGCATGCACCTATAGATTTAGAAGCCAGCATCTCACAAGCACCTTAGGGTTCTTTTGATTGATAACCTAGAATGGGTTGAGATGCTTAGGTCTTTGCCTTAATTCAAGATGCTTTAAGTCAATGCATCTGCAGTAATTGGGGCACTAAATACAACTTACACAGTAATCAAGTTAAGCATCAAGTTTAGAAAATCTAACTTGAACAGAACACTTAACTTGACTAACCCTAGCGAAAACTACTGTTTATAACAGTTAGTAAGTAGCTAATTGGGTTAGACATATCGCTAAAAAGGGAAAATGAAACTGATTTGATTTAATTCTCGTCACGAATTGGTTCAGTACAGCAAAATAATTTCATTTTTATGCAATTTATTATTTAGATGTTATGCAATTCAATTATCCTGTTTCTGCTATATTTATTTGTTTTTGATATATGGCAAAGGGGGAGAGAAAGGAAATGAGAGGTTAAAATTTTGAATGCAAAATTTTTTTTAAGTATTCCAAAACTTAAGTTTGTAAAATTTTTTTCTAAGTATTCAAAAACTTAAGTTTGCAAAAAAATTTTTCTAAGTATTCAAAAACTTAAGTTTGCAAAATTTTTCTAAGTATACAAAAACTTAAGTTTGCAAAGTTTTTTCTAAGTATTCAAAAACTTAAGTTTGCAAAGTTTTTTCTAAGTATTCAAAAACTTAAGTTAGCAAAATTTTTCTAAGTATTCAAAAACTTAAGTTTGCAAAAATTTCTCTAAGTATTTCAAAACTTAAGGTTGCAAAATTTTTCTAAGTATTCCTAAACTTAAGTTTTTAAATTTATCCAAAACTTAAATTTTCCTACAAGTATAAATTATTTTGGAAAATATAGTTTTTGTTGAAAATTGTTCTAAGTAAAAATTAATCCATCTTTAGACTTAGAACTTAATTTTCAAAAACCCCACGAAGTTTTGAAATATTCAGGGGGAGATTCCTTCCAGGGGGAGGGAACAAAAATTCATCTGTTTTATAATTATTAACTTAACTTTTTGAACCAGGGTTGTCATAAATCAAAAAGGGGGAGATTGTTGGTGCAGAATGCACCCAAGTCAAACCTGTATTTTGATAATGACAAGGGGTTCAAAAGTTAAGGTAGATTGTGTGTCTAACATTTTACCCAAGTGTGCAGGCAAAGCCCTAGCGAAGGACTGCTAGGCACCTGGCGAAGGAATGCCAGGATACAAAGACCTAGCGAAGGACAGCTAAGCACCTGGCGAGGGAATGCCAGGATACAAATCCCTAGCGAAGGAATGCTAGGCACCTAGTGAAGGAATGTCAGGATACAAAGACCTAGCGAAGGACTGCTAGGCCCCAGGCGAAGGACAGCTTGGTACTGAAGACCTGGCGAAGGACTGCCAGGCACCGGGTAAAGGACAGCTTGGTATCTGAGACCTAGCGAAGGACCGCTAGGCAAAAGTCCAACCGGAGGAGCCGGTTGGCATCAGGTACATTCTCCCGAGAGGAGTAGGTGAGGACGCATTCCCCGTTGAGGGAACAGTAGGCGTCGGTTCGACCTAGGACTCCATTTAGGAGGCCCAAAGTCAGAACCAAGACAGCTAAGGCTGTATAAAATTAATATAATATTGCTTTATGTTGTTTTGGACTAACCCTGGATGCAGGACCGAAGGAACGAGTGTCTGCAGCTCAGAGAGCCTCAAAGGAGTGAGGCAGCAGCTGACCAGGGCGCCCGGAGTGTCCCGGGCGCCCCCAAGGTGAACACAAAACAAAATAAAGCAAGGTGAGCTTCGGCAGCTTATGGACGGGGCGCCCCCGTGCTCCCGGGCGCCCCCAGGTGAAGCCAACGAAGAGAAGCCAGCGAAGCCAAGGGATAAGATTTGACCCGGTCAACCCGGGCACCCCGAGCATCCCGGGCGCCCCGATCAAGATCTGTTCTCGAGTTTGAAGGGATCAGAAGCTGAGCGAGTGAAAGTCGGATCGGCAGACACGTGGGGGGGGGGGGGCGCCCCCGACGTCCCGGGCGCCCCCAGGTGCTATAAAAAGGGCCCTCGACCCCAAGACTTCAACAATCATTCTGTCCAACGCATACACTCTCTTCTGCTCTCGCGCTCTGCTCCGGAAAGCTCCCGACTCAAGACTTAAGAGCCGACGACGTCCCGCTGCTCCGAAAAGACAACCTACATCGGACGTCGGTAAATGAAGAGATTTCCTTTTAAAGTTTACTTTGCTATACTTGTAAATTCAATCTTGTAAATTGATTTGCGCATTTATAGAATTGCCCGCAGAAAACGATTAATGACCGTGGGCCTTGGAGTAGGAGTCGACCTAGGCTTCGAACCAAGTAAAACTACCTGTGTTCGCGATTGTTTTTATTTCCGCTGCGTACTTGCTCTATATTCTTAATCCGAACGTTTTCTGATATTCACCCCCCCCCCCCCCCGTCTATCAGCTCTCTCGATCCAACACAATCGATTGATCTTTCTGTGCCAACTACCAATCGACTGATCTATGCATCAGTCGACTACCTAAACCCTAAACCTAGGGTTTCCCTTCCCGAGTAAAATTCTCTCAGCACTCGGCGCCTCACGACTCAGCTGACTCTTCACCTAGCAACCTCGACCTGTTGCCTTCAAGTCTTCTTCGACTTTAGCTCTCGTCCTTTAGATGCATACGAGTCAGTGACTCATCCACATGCCATCCTTTGTGTATGCCTCGAAGTGCGCTTCTCTCGGCTCATCATTCATGCTTTGTCCACGGTCCCTCGGATGCATACAAGCCCACGACTTGTCTCCTCTCCTCATGCCATCCTTCACTAGACCCGAAGTAGTCCAGTGAAGTCTATGTGTATCCTACAAACCTGCACACTTACATACACATATCAAATACAAGGGTGAACCTAACTTAAACACTTTGCCCAAACATCAAAACACATGGCCACTCCGAACCATAGATTGCTCCAACAATATTTTCATCATCCGTTGACTCCTCTTCCTCTATCTGGTTTTGTCCTCACATTCAGAGCGACGTTGTCTGTTTTCCTACTCTTCCCTACACATTGAAATTCATGAAGCTCTAAAACCGAAAAAAGTTATTCTAGAGTACTTACCTTAAGGTCTTTTGAAATGAAATACGCGTCAATTACTGAGGCCCAATCTGGGGTTCTAAAAAAGCATTTATTGAGTACCATTGAACGCTGTGACTTGATACCTTTTCTCAGAGATTCTCAAGGCTCGTGATTAGCACTTTTACCTTGGCGTGCAGTTGGGTAACTGACTGTCCATCTTCTATTCGGAGGTGTCGTGTCAAGGTGGACCGGCAAGAGGGGGCTTGAATTGCCACTGTAAAATAAAAATAAATATCTTCTTGCTACAATTAAATAAGATAAGCATAAACTAACTCAACTAGTAGAAAGGCTAAGACACAGAAATTACTTGGTTGCAACCTAGGTGGTTGCTAATCGAAGACAATTGCTATGAAAATATCCTTCTAGCGGAGAAGCCTTTTACAAACTTTGTAGCACAAGATAGAAGCTAGAAGAATTACAATCAATCTGTTGAAAATCTCTTTAACTTCTAATCCTATTTATAGGCTAAGAAAATTAATCATTACCGTTGATCATAGATAAATTTAATCCTTACCCGTTGATTAAAAGATAAATTTTATCTTTTATAAAGCTTATCATTTTAAAAGATAAGGTTAATCTTTGAAACGGTAGAAGCTTCTGTCCGATTAAACGATAGTAATTATCCTTTAATTGAATATAGATAAATTTAATCCTTAACCGTTGATTAAAAGATAAATTTTATCTTTTATAAAGCTTATCATTTTAAAAGATAAGGTTAATCTTTTAAATGGTAGAAGCATCTGTACATGCAAGCTATTCACGTGTGTTGCTTGGTCAAAGTCTTCGGTCAAACCTCCGTGATTCTCCAAAAATTTTGGTCAAATATGGTCCAAGTCAAAACTTTACCTTGGTCAAAGTCAATAGATTTAACTTTTTGGTGCACGCTTTGTTTGGGTGATTTCTAGCCAACTGGAGTTAGGCTCATCCAAACCCGACTCTGGCCTTTCGCCCCTTGAGCGTCCTTCCTCCCGGCTTCTCATCCTTTGGACGTCGCGCACATCCTTCTCGCTCTACCGGTGTACTCTTCCATAGGTTCCGTGTCCCTCGGATGCACCGAGCCCGATGGCTCACTTCCTCATGCAATCCTTCTCGTCCGCTCCTAAGCTCCTGCACACTTAGACAGAGGGATTAGAACCACAACAGGACCTAACTTAACTTGGTTGATCACGTCAAAACCAACTGAGGCACCAATAGGAGGTTGGTAAGCTGGCTTCATAGGATGTCTCGTCATGCCAGTTTTGCCTCTGAGGTGCCTTCATACAATTCCAGGAACTTTTCCCAAAGTTTCAATGCCCAGTCGTACTTCACGATTCGATTGACATCTTATTCGGGAATGATGGTCAACAAGTGGAATTCCGCCTTTCCATTCGCTATAGCATCTGCTTGCTCCTTTTGTTCTAGGAGTCAGGTTCCTTGATCATTCCTTCGTTATCTTTCGGAGCTGAAAACTCATTTTTTATCATTAGTAATAGTTCATAATCAATAGTGAAAATACCTTCATTTTCTTTTTCTTTGCTGCGAACTTCCCCTCAAACTTCAGCCGTTAGATCACTGGTCCAGCCATTTTTCAGAATTGGCTACAGTTGGCGGTTAGTCCTCCCGCGGTGTCCTAGCTCTGATACCACTTGTCAGATTGAGGTGGATCGGCAATAGGGGTGAATTGCCATTGTAAAATAAAAATAAATCTTTTGTGTGGCTCACAAAGGTTCTAGATTAGTTGCAATAATAAAATAAAATAAACATAAACTAATTAAACTAGTAAAAGGTTAAGACACAGAAATTTACTTGGTTGCAACCTAAGTAGTTGCTAATTCATGACAATTGAAGCTCATTATCAAAATTTCCTTCTGGCAGAGAAACCTTTTACAAACTTTGAAACACAGGAAGCTAGAAAATAAGAAAGAATTCATTTTAGTTGATTGATGGTTTGGAACTGAACTCTAGGGGCCTATTTATAGCCCCGGTCAATTCTATCTATTTGCTGACGTGGCACTATAGGGTTTCCCTAGTGGTTGTGGGATCCTGACATGTGACTTGTGCGTTATCCGGTACGCAACGGTCACAAACGGCTATCTGGGTGAATAGAATAGGCTCTTGGGCGCCTATATGCACAGGGGCACCCGAATGCTCGGGCGCCCTTATGCATACGGGTGCCCGAGAGCCTAGGCGCCCCAATGCATAGGGGTGCCCTGTTAGTAGGAGCCCTAGAGCCAATTATGTGATGATTGACTAGGGACATTTTGTATCATATTCTATCATTAATAAAGACATGTTTGGTTATTATACTTACTTTATACTTGTGCTAAATAACTAAGTATAATAATGTCCTTGACTTATCTATATTATATCGATTGGTTGAATCGATAGTTAGATAATGTAGAGAACACTACACTAAACTATTCTTAGTGAAGCATTAATATTCAAGGACAATATTAATGCATGGAGACTAGCATTTAGGTTAATTGATGACTTGAGCTCACAAGTCATGGATATGTGATATCAAGTTGACACATGGGTATACATTAGAGAATGTGTATTGAATTGACCCGTCATGAGAAAGTTTCATAGATTGTCATATGAGTGTCATAAACTTTCTCATGTGACTATTAGTATGAATAGTCCTTAGACCTGAAGTCACTACGGTTCCTACATAAGGAGTTATGTGCTTTGGTATCATCAAACGTCACCCGTAACAGGGTAGACTATAAAGGTGATCACTGGGTATGTAATGAATTATGCGGAGGGATGTGAGTGATGTAGATGGGATCTATCCCTCCCATATGACGGGAGTGATATCTGTGGACCCCTTGATCGAGTAGGACTACTAAAATGCATGACCATGCTCAAATGAGTCAATATGAGATATTGAGCTCATTTGTTTGAGTGAGTCTACTCGGGGATCAAGAAACACATCGATTGATCGAGGATGACACGGTCTATGCCTTATTGGTCAATCTATATATCGAGGATAAAAGGACAAGGTCATACGAGTTTTTTTCGCATGGATTGCTCGAGTGATCTTGTTTCCGCTGCGTTTTTGTGTTTATGTCGCCGAGAGATCCCAACACGCCTTAGTCAGGTTTGGTCAGCAGCTTGCTGGCCAATCTTCAGCGGGTCTTCATGGGTGATTTTTGGCCAACCGGAGTTAGACTCACCCGACACCGACCTTTCGCCTCTCGAGCATCCTTCCTTCCAGTTTCTTGTCCCTCGGACGTCGTGTATGCCCTTCTCGCTCCATCGGCGTACTCTTCCGCAGCTTCTGCACCCCTCAAATGCACCGTGCCCGTCGACTCACTTCCCCGTGCAAACCTTCTCATCCACTGCGTCTTACACTCGACGTCCTCCATTCCTAAGTTCCTGCACACTTAGACAAAGGGATCAAAACCATAACAAGACCTAACCTAACTTAGTTGATCACATCAAAACTAATTAGGGCACCAACAGTCTAGGGCACCAACAGTCTTGAGCCCCTCAACTTGGTCTTTCAAGGAGGAATTTTTTTCCCTCAAGTTTTGCAACTTGAGTTGAAGTTCCTTCTTGAGTTTGATCAGTTGAGGGATTTATGTTAGCTTATTCCTTAAGGTGGCTAACCTCCTCAAGGACTAAGCTAATCTGATCCTTGGACTTAATCAACTTATTAAATAAATACTTAACTAATTTGTGTAATTGAATTTTCAAAAGTAAATTTACCTCGAGTACTTCTTGTTCCGACTTGAACTCTAGATCAGATCTTGTCATTAGTGCTAAGTGACTTGAGTGATTTGGTTCATCCAGATATGACTCATCCAAGGATGACTCATCCCAAGTAGCTTTGAGTGTCTTCCTTCTTCTAGACTTGGGCTTTTCCTCCTTTAGGTTTGGGCACTTGTATTTGTAGTGGCTCTTCATGTTGCAACCAAAGCTCATGATCTCCGATCTTGGCATGTTCAATGTACTTCGTGCTTTTGATGGGTACTTCTTGGTTCTTCTTTTAGCAATCATCCTTTGGACCATGTTTGCTAGTTCTTCTTCGTTGGGTGAGTCGGAATCTAACTCAGACTCAACTTTTGATTTTGCCTTGGTTTCCTTACTTTTGCTTTGTCTATCATACAAAACAATACCTTTCTCGACCGGGCCCAGGTTAGTTTGCTCATGTAATTCGAATTCACAAAAAAGCTTATCTAACTTAATAATTGAAAAGTCCTTCAAAACCTTATAGGCATCTACCATTGATGCGCATAAAGCATTCCAAGAGAACGAGTTAAGAGTATACCTTATTACATCTCAAATTTCAAGATGATGACCGATTAGTTGTAGTCCGTTGATAATGTGTTTAATTCATGCGTGGAGTTGGGAGGCACTTTCTCCGGGCAGTATTTTAATATTGAATAATTGGTTTAAATGTAAGTCACGTTTTGTTATCTTGGAGTCATCCGTTCCATCATGGAGCTTGATTAATCGGTCCCAAAGTTCTTTTGTATTGTCGAATGGTCCGACTCGATTGAGCTCATTAGCCCACACTAGAGCTTGTTCATGACTTTGTAGTTTGTTGGGCCTGTCTTTTAATAACCGATGTTCACTTCTCCTGATCTATAATTTCACCATCTTTGGTTGGAGGGGTGTATCCCCTTTTAATGCTTATCCAAAGGACAATATCTGCCTTAGGAAGCACTCCATGCATTTCTTCCGGTAGCTAAAAGCATCTCCTTTGAATAGTGGGGGTCGGACCATGCTGTATCCCTCCAAATGTGAACTCGCCATTCTAGCAATTCAAAAACAAAACAAAAGAATTTGTAAGACCTTTGTCTTGGGATTAGCAATGCTTTAGGAAAACAAAACTAAGAAAGAAAAGAGAGAACAAAAAATGCTAAGAAAGATCTTTAGATCATTTTAGACCAATCTCACTTTAATACCAATTGTAGGATTATCGAAGATAGAGAGGGGGGAGGTGAATCTCGATCTTTCAAAATTCGTTCTTTTCGTTTTAGAAATTAAAAGAAAGCAAAGTAACACAGTGGAAAAAGAAATAGAACACTTTTTCTTTTTTACTTGGTTCAGAGCCTTCGACGACTCCTACTCCAAAGCCCGCAATCCTTGACCGCTCTCGATGGGCAATCCATCAATCCTTTCTCTGAAAATCATTCAAAAAAGTATTTTTGTACAAATGTGACGGGCGTAAGTAACAACCTACTAACTCCCTTTTAGTATTCAAATACAAGTACGAAAAATAAAGATTATACCGACAAAGAAGTAGTAGAAGATCGAGTAGAGTCGGTGAGCTTTCCGACGTCGAAGCCGTAGATCAAAAACAGTTCATCAAGAAAGTAAGATGAGGAGAGTAGAAGTGATTCTAAGAAGGATGGTCTCGGGCTCCTTATATATGCCTCTATTTGTCGACTGAAAAATCCTTCAGTCGACTGATAGGATCAGTCGACTGGGACTCTGTTTAGTCAATGGAAGTTTGCACCCTTCCTCATTTGCTCTACTCAGCTGTCATAGCATTTAAAGTGATTTGTTGACCTAACCCCCTGATGGGTCGACGGATAAATAACTTCCATAAGCGTGCACACATTGTGCCATATATGGATCCATCGACTAATCCTCTTATCCATCGACGGATTACTTTGAAAAGATGCTAAATCAAGCTTCACGACAATATTCTCGTGCTTGATCAATTGACTGATCTAGTGATCAGTCGACTGATCTGATAGTCAACTAAGTTTGACTTTCCTACACAAAAGTGTTAGCACAACAATAATGTATAAAATAATTAACTTTGCAAAATAGAGGTTAACATAGATAAATAAAGGAATGCATGGGTGATCAACAGTCGTAATTGTCCTGATCTCAAATTAGAAACCTCCATAGATTTCTCTAGTTGGATCAGCGCCTAAGGATTTTCCGGAGGGACACTACCTCACAGCTCTCTCCTCCAGAAGCTTACCTCACTTACCTGCCAGACATCAGGTCTCCCAAACCTGTCTGTACTTCAGCTTGGCATCGGAACGGCTCACCAGTTCTTCCACTTGCTCGGTATCGGATCTTCCAGACCTACTAAGACTTCCTTCCAGATGTCCACCCATCTGGACTTTCTGCCTGATTTTCATGATTTGCCAAAATTTTTTACCTAGTATTGGGTCCTCTAGACCTACTAGGACTTCACTAAGGTAATCTTCCTACACACTAGATTAACTACATCAGATAACAGCAATACTTAACTGTGAACCTTTGCTAACATCAAAATATATGTTCAACTGTGGTTCACCCTACACCATTAATGCCTACCTAAGATTGTAAGAGAGAGAGAAAGAGAGAGAGAGACGATGACGACGACGACACTCAGGGGAGGGCCTAGGTTTCTCGGTGGCAAAAGGAGATTCGCTGGCCCCGACACACCCCCTAGCTCGTCTCAGGGACAACATGGAGGAGGTGAATCATGGAGGCTACTTTGACTAACGCATAAGGGAGGGTAGATGTAACGCCCGCCCCTTACCGTTAAGGCGGCGCGTTACCTTTTTCTACTTAACTTATGCATATTATTGCATATGAATCTAAAGCATTGCAGTGGAAATAAAACATAACAATAACACATGCAACAAGGTATAAAGGTCATATAGTATCTAGTAGCATCCAAGCCTTAAATATGTGAGATCGATGTAGGCGTGCAGAGGGGGGGGGGTGAATGTACTTTTTTTGATCGTTTGATCTCTACAAAACTGTTAGCGCAGCGGAAATAATATGCAAAGGTAATAACAATTCTAACAAAAAGTCTTTCACTTGGTATCCACCCAGATGGGTGACTATTCCAAGGATCCACGCCGCGAGCATCACTTTTCACTATCGAAAAGTCTCCTTGAGGTGGAGAAACCTTTACAGCAGTAGCTTCCTCTTTACAGATGTAGAAATACGATGAAGGAAGAAAAAGAACACTCTACAATTTAGCAGCACTTCGTTACTGTACGGAACTGTACAGGCACGTGTAACGAGGCCTCCTTTTATAGGTGAAAAGGACAGATATGCAGTCTGTCCAGACTCGCACCAGTCGACTGCTCCAAGGGCAGTCTGTAGCGACCCGCCTTCTCCTGCTTTAGACGGATCGTTACTTCTGCCTACTTCTCGACTCTAATGCACGACTAAAGAATGCGGAAATCTTCTTTTTTTCTTCTCAATTTAAATCTATCTATGATATACTAACTCTAATAGTCATGCATGATACCATGTCTCACTTTCTTCCTCAAAAACTCCTAAGATGAAACTTATTGAAACTTGCCTCGCCCAACTCCACTTTCGGGTATCAGTCGACTGATACTGTATCAGTCGACTGATAGGCCTGAAAACAGAATTTTCAGATTTCGACACTTGCTTCAAAACTCCACCAAACCTATACTTTCGAGCCAAATAGAATCCTGACACCATTTCTATACTCTAGGCCAGTTTTCCAATCAATTTAGCCAATCAAAATGATTCCATAAACTTGTAATTAGGACTTTTGCGGAAGGAAATAAGCTATTCAAGGTTATATGAACTTTAACAATAGAGTGTGTACCAATCTTGACTCCTATGCATTCATAACACCAAAATCATGTTCTATAACCTTGCTAAAGCATTATGAAATGTGAATGCAACTCTTCTAAACATATTTGAGCAATAAAACTTGATTCAAAGAGAAATTAATACTATCTTGGCACATGCATCTATATTTCTAACAAAGTATCAATATTTCCAACTACTCACACTTCTACTCATCTAATGCCATCATAAGGATATATATGCTAAATGAAATGACATGGAATCTTCACCCTAAGAAATTGAGCATGTAAAACTATTCAAAGCTTAAATGTTCGCTAAACTCCATAAAGCTAGAACTTGAAATTTGAATAAACTATAACATTCTAATTCAAATAACTAAATTATCTCGTCTCAAAGATCTCTCCAAAATCAGCCACCACACACACTTTACTCAGCACCGCCTCGTCGCCTTCCTTCAGAATTGCTTGCCTTTACCTTTATCTGTAGTAAGAGAAAATGCAACTAGTAAGCAAAAAGCTTAGTAAGTACTATCTAGCTCACAAAATCTCGAAATGTGCAAACATGCTTCTTGAACAATATGAAAATCATATGAGATACTTATATGCTTGAAAGAAAACTAAGAACATGTATAACTCAAAAACATGCATACTCAAGCATTAATAAATCTCGATTTACTTTTCTTGGCTCAACTTGAAACTTTAGCTATTCTTTAACTTTTTGAAAACTCTTTAAACTTTAGAAACTTTGCTAAAGCATATACTTGAAAATAATAATCACTTGGATCCACTGAAGACGTAAGTACCATCTCATATGCGCGTTCCCTAAAAGGTTGGGGTAGCGAGCCACCAATCCTAATAGAGCAGACCTTGGTCTACCAGGGCCAAGACCTTGGAATTGGACACCTGGATTTCTTTAACGACGCCCTTGGACGTCGGGTACTGGCCTTAGAAAATAAAATAGCTTTTCTTTCTTTTCTTTCTTATCTGTAAATGCCTTGGCATTTTCTCGAGCACCTTGCGTGCTAAAATCCCTAAGTCTTGACTTTTGGGGATTTCTTAAGGCCTTGGCCTTTTCTTTTCTTATCTTTATCTTCTCTTTTCTTTTCTCATAGCTTTTCTTGGACCCTAAACTCACATAGGGTACTTAATCAAACATATATAAGCATATAATGAACTAAGATCACATGCAAAAACTCAAACAAAAAGGAAATATCTCTTTTAAAAACTTTTAAGAGAAATTCTTGCGGAAAAACCGCCTCTTACTACAGGTGAGCAGTACTTACTTGATATCTTGGACTTACAACCAAGATTGACGTCTAGGACTCGAGAGAAACTTGAGATCTCGGAGAATTCTTCGCGCCTACGCGTTCTCCTCGTCGAGACGAACGCAACGCTCCGCTTTCCTTGATCCCTCCTTGGCCAGCGCCCCTTGGAAGAGGAGAGAAAGGGCTTGGTGTTGGCGTGCATGCGTGAGAGGGGGAGGATGTCGCGCGGCTAGGGTGAGGAAGAGAAAAACCAAAATTCTAATTTCCTCTCTTAACTTATCTATTTATACTTATGGGGGCGGATCGACCTAACTACACCTTAAATATATGTCTCTCCACCCTTTGCTGTGCTTGATACCCTAGCCTGGCTGGTCACGCGCTTGCCTGGTCTCCTGCTGGTCGCGGGTTCGAACCCCCTGCTGCCCTTAACGATTTTTTCCTCCCTTTCTTTTTTTTTCTTCCTTTTTAAAATACTAAACGAACTCGAAAAATTCCATAAAAATATTCTAAAAATCCCTAAAAATATCTAGAATATTTCTAAACCATTTTTAAATAATTCTAAGGACTTTAAGAACTAAAAATGGGAATTTTGGGGCGTTACAATCCCCCATACCTTATGAAAAGTTCGTCCTCGAACTTAGAATAATTCTGGATATCTCTCTCTCATGCTGTCCTCACGTTCCCAAGTAGCCTCTTCATGCTTTTGATTCTGCCAGATGACCTTCACTAGTGGCACTTCTTTGTTTCTTAATCTTTTAACTGCCTTGTCCACTATCTGTGTCGGTCTGCTCTCATAACTAAGATCTTCTTGGATCTGTACTGACTGAGGCTGAATCACTTAGCTAGGGTCGTGAATACACTTATTTAGCATAGAGACATGAAAGGTACTGTGGATAGCTGACATATCCTCTGGTAGGTCCAGCTCATATGCTACCTTACCAACCCTCTTTATGATCTTGTAGGGTCCTATGTAGCGAGGACTTAGCTTGCCCTTCTTGCCAAATCTCACCACTCCCTTCATGGGAGCGACCTTGAGAAATACTGAATCTCCAACTTGAAATTCAAGTGGCCTACGGCGTGTGTCAGCATAACTTTTCTGTCTACTCTGGGCAGTCTCAATCCTCTGGCGGATCGTCTGGATAGCCTGAGCGGTCTCATCTATAAGCTCAGTCTGACTGCCTAGTCCTGACTCCATCTCTTTCTTCTCACCCGCTTCTTGCCAACATATGGGTGATCTACATTTCCTGCCATATAATGCCTCATAAGGTGCCATCCTGATGGTGGCCTGATAGCTATTGTTGTAGGCAAACTCGGCTAAGCTCAGAAATTTGCACCAACTACCTTTAAAGTCCAATGCACAAGCCCTGAGCATGTCTTCTAAAATCTGATTTACTCTCTCTGTTTGTCCATCTGTCTGGGGATGGAAAGCTGTGCTGAACTGAAGTCTGGTGCCTAGGGCGTCCTGAACACACCTCCAAAAATGGGAGATGAACCGCCCATCTCTGTCAGAAACGATCGACTTCGGAACTCCATGAAGTCTGATTATTTCTCTCACGTACAGCTGTGCTAAATGCTCTACTGAGTGCGACACCTTGATGGCTAGAAAGTGGGCAGACTTGGTCAATCTGTCCACTATCACCCAAATTGCATCGTGTCCATGGGTGGTTCTTGGAAGCCCTGTGATAAAGTCCATGGATATTTCTTCCCACTTCCACTCTGGAATGGGGAGTGGCTGTAGAACTCCTCCTGGTCTCTGGTGCTCTGCTTTGACTCTCTGGCAGGTCAAGCAGGTACTGATATATCTGGCCACGTCTCGCTTGAGTCCAGACCACCAGAATCTTTTCTTTAAATCTTGATACATCTTGGTAGAACCAGGATGCATAGAGTATGGGGTACTATGGGCCTCTTCTAGAATATTCTTTCTTAGTTCCTCATCATTGGGGACGCAAAGGCGGTCTCCAAAATAGAGGATGCCACTGTCTGATACTCGAAACTCTGAATTTTCTGCCTCTTGGATCCCCTGCTTGATCTTCTGGATCTCTGGGTCTTGATCTTGCTTTTCTTGTATATCTTTAAGCAGGGTTGACTCTAGGGTCAATGCAGAAAGTTGCCCAATTATTACCTCGACTCCAAAATCCTTTATTTCTTTCTGAAGTGGTAGAGACAGTGATGATAAAGACATCAGTGCTGCACAGGATTTCCTGCTCAGTGCATCTGCCACTTTATTAGCTTTACCTGGGTGGTAGAGGATTTCACAGTCATAATCTTTGACCAACTCTAGCCACCTGCGCTGTCTCATATTCAGGTCCTTCTGAGTGAAGAAGTACTTCAAACTTTGATGGTCTGTGAAGATTCTGCACTGCACTCCATACAGGTAGTGTCTCCAGAGCTTCAGTGCGAAAACCACAGCTGCTAGCTCAAGGTCGTGGGTAGGGTAATTCTTCTCATAGTCCTTGAGCTGTCTGGAGGCGTATGCTATTACTTTACCATCTTGCATGAGGACAGCTCCAAGGCCCATCTTGGATGCATCACTGTAGATGTCAAAGGCCTTGTCACTCTCTGGAACAGTCAGGATGGGAGCACTAGTCAGTCTCTTCTTCAGCTCTAGAAAACTGTGCTCGCATTTATCTGACCATTCAAACTTGTTGTTCTTTCTGGTCAAGGCTGTGAGTGGAGAGGCTATCCTGGAAAAGTCCTCCACAAATTTTCTGTAATATCCTGCCAGGCCTAAGAAGCTTCTGATTTCACTGGCATTCTTGGGTCTACACCAGTTGCTGATTGCTTCTATCTTGGTTGGATCAACTTGAATGCCTTCTTTGGATACAATGTGACATAGGAAGGTCACCTGATCTAGCCAAAACTCACACTTTGAGAATTTTGCATAGAGCTTCTTCTGCTGAAGGATCTGCAGCACCATCCTCAAATGTGTAGCATGGTCCTCTGGAGTCTGTGAGTATACGAGAATATCATCAATAAATACGATGACGAATTTATCGAGATACTCCCTAAAGATGTGGTTCATCAGCTCCATGAAGACCGCTGGAGCATTAGTTACTCCAAAAGGCATCACTACGAATTCGTAGTGGCCGTATCTTGTCCTGAAGGCCGTCCTGGGGATGTAACTTTCTTTAACCTTTAGCTGATGATACCCAGAACGCAGATCTATCTTCGAGAACACTGTAGCCCCTTTGAGTTGATCAAATAAATCATCTATTCTAGGAAGGGGTACTTGTTCTTGATGGTCAACTTGTTCAGAGCTCTGTAGTCTATGCACAGACGCACAGACCCATCCTTCTTCTTGACGAAAAGTACAGGAGCTTCCCAAGGTGAATGACTAGGGCGGATGAAACCCTTGTCAAGCAGCTCTTGCAATTGTTCTTGTAATTCTTTCAATTCTGCTGGTGCCATGCGATGAGATGCCTTCGAAATTGGGTTGGTTCCTGGGGCCAACTCAATTTCAAACTCAATTTCCCGATTGGGAGGGAGTCCTGGTAACTCTTCAGGAAACACCTCAGGATAGTCACAGACTACCCTCACTTCTTCTCTCTTCAATCCTTGTCCTTGACTCGCATCCACTATATGAGCTAGAAACCAGAGCACCCCTTCTCTGACATTCTCTGAGCTTGTAAGGTAGGTAGGAACCTATCTATCTTTCTCCTTGGGTCTCCAATAAACTCAACCGAAGGTTCTGCTACTGGTGTGAACTTGACTTTTTCTTGCGGCAGTCCACTGAAGCGCTGTACTTACTGAGGAAATCCATGCCCAGTATGATGTCGAAGTCTTGCATCGCAAGGACTATCAGATCGACATATAGCTCTCGGTCTGAAATCTTAATTGGCACAGCCCAGAGCCTCTGGGTGGACTCCATGATTTCCCCTGAAGGGAGAGTTGTCAGGAATCTGGACTCCCAACTCTCTGCAGGCACCTGTAACTTACTAGCAAAAGGTACTGATACGAAAGAATGGGTCGCCCCAGTGTCAAACAGTGTAGTAGCTAAATGCTGTAAAAGAACTATTTGACCTGTTACGACCGTGGAGGCGCTGGCAGCTTCTTCCTTCGTGAGGGCAAAGACTCTGGCATTGGTTGGAACTGGTGCTACTTCCAACCCTCCTTGACTGATCTGAGGTCCCTCCAGTATAGTAGGCATGTAATGTAACTGAGGCTGGCCTCCATACTGTACGGACTGCTGAGGAAGTACCTTAAACTTGTTTGGGCAGTCTTTGGATCTGTGTCCCTCTTGTCCACATGAATAGCATCCAGTTACACCCAAAAGGCATGCTCCTGGATGGTTCCTCCCACACTTAGGACAAGGTGGATACCTAGCTTGCTTATTCTCTGGTTTTCCTTTTTGGCTGCCAGGCCACTGCTTCCTTTTGTGGTTCTTGTTCTTCCAGTTCTGGCTATTTGGCTAAGGCTTCTGGCCTCCTATTGTCTTGTTCTCAATCAGGACTGGCTTCTGCTGTGCTCGCTGTGCCTTGATGCTATTCAGGTAGTGCTCTGAGATTAGAGCACTACTGACCAACTCCTCGCTGGTCTGGGGTCGGTGCGTCCCGCTGTTCACGTTGAGTGCTATCTCAGGGTTCAGCATGCGGAGCATCAGTCTGACTCGCTCCTTCTCTGTGCTGACTAGCTCTAGGCAGAGGCGAGCTAGTCTGTTGAATTTCGCGACTGCTTCTCCCACTGGTAGGCTACCTTGTCTGAACTCTATGAAGTCCTCCTAGTGCTTGTTGGTAACCCGCATGTGGAAGAACTCCTCATAGAACTCTTGCTCGAAATCTGCCCAGCTCATCTGGTTGACTATCCTCTTACTCTTGACTCGCTTCCACCACATACGAGCATCTTCAGTTAGGCAGAAGGAGGCACATTTGACCTTCTCAACTTCTGGCCAGTCAAGAAGCTCCATTGTGCTCTCTAAAGTCTTGAACCAAGCCTGAGCATCCCAGGGCTCAGTCGTGCCTGAGAAGCTTTCGGGTTTCAGCCTCTGCCACTGGACGAGGTATGCTTCTTGTCTTCGGTTCACGGCAGGGGTCTCCTGTGTGACTGGTGGAACTTCAGCCACCACTGGAGTTCCCACTCCTGCTGTGGGTGGTGTAGGGGGCACTGGGTGCTGATTCGCCATCAGTGTGGCGATGGTCTTCTGTTGTTCTGTAATCTGAGCTTGCATTTGAGCAATGACTGCCATCAGGTTTGGCTGTTCTGTGTCAGGCTCACTGTTATCTTGAACTGGAGTTCTGTTATTAGCATTAGGAGCTCGGCCTCTTCTTGCCATCTAATAATGCATAAAGGAACAAGAAATCACTACTACATCTCTAGGTATAAACTTGTCTTCTTACTTAGAAATCTGATATCCATTCTAGGGATTAAACATGATTCCGTGATACTAAGGGATTAAACATGCTTCCTTGTCCTATGCACATGTGAGTAGTACTTAATCATTTCTCTGTACTGCAATTAAATAAAGGAGCAATTAAAAAAACTGAAACTTAAAGCTTTCTTACTTGAAGACGACAAGGTTGATGCTGATGTGTGTGTGATGCTGGAGAATGGGAACTGCTCTGATACCACCTGTAGCGACCCGCCTTCTCCTGCTTTAGACGGATCGTTACTTCTGTCTACTTCTCGACTCTAATGCACGACTAAAGAATGCGGAAATCTTCTTTTTTTCTTCTCAATTTAAATCTATCTATGATATACTAACTCTAATAGTCATGCATGATACCATGTCTCACTTTCTTCCTCAAAAACTCCTAAGATGAAACTTATTGAAACTTGCCTCGCCCAACTCCACTTTCGGGTATCAGTCGACTGATACTGTATCAGTCGACTGATAGGCCTGAAAATAGAATTTTCAGATTTCGGCACTTGCTTCAAAACTCCACCAAACCTATACTTTCGAGCCAAATAGAATCCTGACACCATTTCTATACTCTAGGCCAGTTTTCCAATCAATTTAGCCAATCAAAATGAATCCATAAACTTATAATTAGGACTTTTGCGGAAGGAAATAAGCTATTCAAGGTTATATGAACTTTAACAATAGAGTGTGTACCAATCTTGACTCCTATGCATTCATAACACCAAATACATGTTCTATAACCTTGCTAAAGCATTATGAAATGTGAATGCAACTCTTCTAAACATATTTAAGCAATAAAACTTGATTCAAAGAGAAATTAATACTATCTTGGCACATGCATCTATATTTCTAACAAAGTATCAATATTTCCAACTACTCACACTTCTACTCATCTAATGCCATCATAAGGATATATATGCTAAATGAAATGACATGGAATCTTCACCCTAAGAAATGAGCATGTAAAACTATTCAAAGCTTAAATGTTCGCTAAACTCCATAAAGCTAGAACTTGAAATTTGAATAAACTATAACATTCTAATTCAAATAACTAAATTGTCTCGTCTCAAAGATCTCTCCAAAATCAGCCACCACACACACTTTACTCAGCACCGCCTCGTCGCCTTCCTTCAGAATTGCTTGCCTTTACCTTTATCTGCAGTAAGAGGAAATGCAACTAGTAAGCAAAAAGCTTAGTAAGTACTATCTAGCTCACAAAATCTCGAAATGTGCAAACATGCTTCTTGAACAATATGAAAATCATATGAGATACTTATATGCTTGAAAGAAAACTAAGAACATGTATAACTCAAAACATGCATACTCAAGCATTAATAAATCTCAATTTACTTTTCTTGGCTCAACTTGAAACTTTAGCTATTCTTTAACTTTTTGAAAACTCTTTAAACTTTAGAAACTTTGCTAAAGCATATACTTGAAAATAATAATCACTTGGATCCACTGAAGACGTAAGTACCATCTCATATGCGCATTCCCTAAAAGGTTGGGGTAGCGAGCCACCAATCCTAATAGAGCAGACCTTGGTCTACCAGGGCCAAGACCTTGGAATTGGACACCTGGATTTCTTTAACGACGCCCTTGGACGTCGGGTACTGGCCTTAGAAAATAAAATAGCTTTTCTTTCTTTTCTTTCTTATCTGTAAATGCCTTGGCATTTTCTCGAGCACCTTGCGTGCTAAAATCCCTAAGTCTTGACTTTTGGGGATTTCTTAAGGCCTTGGCCTTTTCTTTTCTTATCTTTATCTTCTCTTTTCTTTTCTCATAGCTTTTCTTGGACCCTAAACTCACATAGGGTACTTAATCAAACATATATAAGCATATAATGAACTAAGATCACATGCAAAAACTCAAACAAAAAGGAAATATCTCTTTTAAAAACTTTTAAGAGGAAATTCTTGCGGAAAAACCGCCTCTTACTACAGGTGAGCAGTACTTACTTGATATCTTGGACTTACAACCAAGATTGACGTCTAGGACTCGAGGAAACTTGAGATCTCGGAGAATTCTTCGCGCCTACGCGTTCTCCTCGTCGAGACGAACGCAACGCTCCGCTTTCCTTGATCCTCCTTGGCCGGCGCCCCTTGGAAGAGGAGGAGAAGGGCTTGGTTGCGTGCGTGCGTGAGAGGGGAGGAT
>JAGFNQ010006769.1:0-45972 GCA_024364735.1 Boesenbergia rotunda | reverse complement strand
CCCTTAAGTGATTTTTTCCTTTTTTTGGCTTTCTTTTTCCTTTTTCTTTTTTCTTTTTCCAAAAATACCAAACGGACTCGGAAAATTCCATAAAAATACTCTAAAAATTCCTAAAAATATCTAGAATATTTCTAAACCATTTCTAAATAATTTTAAGGACTTTAAGAACTAAAAATGGAAATTTTGGGGCGTTACAATCCCCCCATACCTTATAAAAGTTCGTCCTCGAACTTAGAATAAACTCTGGATATCGTGCTCTCATGCTGTCCTCCCGTTCCCAAGTAGCCTCTTCATGCTTTTGATTCTGCCAGATGACCTTCACTAGTGGCACTTCTTTGTTTCTTAATCTTTAACTGCTTTGTCCACTATTTGTGTCGGTCTACTCTCATAGCTAAGATCTTCTTGGATCTGTACTGACTGAGGCTGAATCACTTGGCTAGGGTCGTGAATACACTTCTTTAGCATAGAGACATGAAAGGTACTGTGGATAGCTGACATATCCTCTGGCAAGTCCAGCTCATAGGCTACTTTCCCAACTCTCTTTATAATCCTGTAGGGTCCTATGTAGCGAGGACTAGCTTCCCTTCTGCCAAATCTCACCACTCCCTTCATGGGAGCGACCTTGAGAAATACTGAATCTCCAACTTGGAATTCAAGTGGCCTACGGCGTGTGTCAGCATAACTTTCTGTCTACTCTGGGCAGTCTCAATCCTCTGGCGGATCGTCTGGATAGCCTGAGTGGTCTCATCTATAAGCTCAGTCTGGCTGTCTAGTCCTGACTCCATCTCTTTCTTCTCACCAGCTTCTTGCCAACATATGGGTGATCTACATTTCCTGCCATATAATGCCTCATAAGGTGCCATTTTGATAGTGGCCTGATAGCTATTGTTGTAGGCAAACTCAGCTAAGCATAGAAATTTGCACCAACTGCCTTTAAAGTCCAATGCACAAGCCCTGAGCATGTCTTCTAAAATCTGATTTACTCTCTCTGTTTGTCCATCCGTCTGGGGATGGAAAGCTGTGCTGAACTGAAGTCTGGTGCCTAGGGCGTCCTGAACACACTTCCAAAAATGGGAGGTGAATCGCCCATCTCTGTCAGACACGATCGACCTCGGAACTCCGTGAAGCCTGATCACTTCTTTCACGTACAGCTGTGCTAACTGCTCTACCGAATGCGATAACTTGATGGCTAGGAAGTGGGCAGACTTGGTCAACCTGTCCACTATCACCCAAATTGCATCATGTCCATGGGTGGTTCTTGGAAGACCTGTGATAAAATCCATGGATATTTCTTCCCACTTCCACTCTGGAATGGGAAGTGGCTGTAGAACTCCTCCTGGTCTCTGGTGCTCTGCCTTGACTCTCTGGCAGGTCAAGCAGGTACTGATATATCTGGCCACGTCTCGCTTGAGTCCAGACCACCAGAACCTTTGCTTTAAATCTTGGTACATCTTGGTAGAACCAGGATGCATAGAGTATGGGGTACTGTGGGCTTCTTCAAAATATTCCTTCTTAGTTCCTCATCATTAGGGACGCAAAGGCGGTCTCCAAAATAGAGTATGCCACTATCTGATACTCGAAACTCTGAATTTTCTGCCTCTTGGATCCCCTGCTTGATCTTCTGGATTTCTGAGTCTTGACTTTGCTTTTCTTGTATATCTTTAAGCAGGGTTGACTCTAGGGTCAATGCAGAAAATTGCCCAATTATTACTTCGACTCCAAAATCTTTTATTTCTTTCTGAAGTGGTAGGGACAGTGATGAAAGGGACATCAGTGCTGCACAGGATTTTCTGCTCAGTGCATCTGCCACTTTATTAGCTTTACCTGGGTGGTAGAGGATTTCACAGTCATAATCTTTGACCAACTCTAGCCACCTGCGCTGCCTCATATTCAGGTCCTTCTGAGTGAAAAAGTACTTCAAACTCTGATGGTCTGTGAAGATCCTGCACTGCACTCCATACAGGTAGTGTCTCCAAAGCTTCAGTGCAAAAACCACAGCTGCTAGCTCAAGGTCGTGGGTAGGGTAATTCTTCTCATAGTCCTTGAGCTGTCTGGAGGCATAAGCTATTACTTTACCGTCTTGCATGAGGACAGCTCCAAGGCCCATCTTGGATGCATCACTGTAAATGTCAAAGGCCTTGTCACTCTCTGGAACAGTCAGGATGGGAGCACTGGTCAGTCTCTTCTTCAGCTCTAGAAAACTGTGCTCGCATTTATCTGACCATTCAAACTTCTTGTTCTTTCTGGTCAAGGCTGTGAGTGGAGAGGCTATCCTGGAAAAGTCCTCCACAAATTTTCTGTAATATCCTGCCAGGCCTAAGAAGCTTCTGATCTCACTGGCATTCTTGGGTCTACACCAGTTGCTGACTGCTTCTATCTTGGCTGGATCAACTTGAATGCCTTCTTTGGATACAATGTGACCTAGGAAAGTCACCTGATCTAGCCAAAACTCACACTTTGAGAATTTTGCATAAAGCTTCTCCTGCTGAAGGATCTGCAGCACTATCCTCAAGTGTGTAGCATGGTCCTCTGGAGTCTGTGAATATATGAGAATATCATCAATAAATACAATGACGAATTTATCGAGATACTCCCTGAAGATGTGGTTCATTAGCTCCATGAAGACTGCTGGAGCATTGGTTACTCCAAAAGGCATTACTACAAATTCGTAGTGACCGTATCTTGTCCTGAAGGCCGTCCTGGGAATGTCACTTTCTTTAACCTTCAGCTGATGATACCCAGAACGCAGATCTATCTTCGAGAACACTGTAGCCCCTTTGAGTTGATCAAATAAATCATCTATTCTAGGAAGGGGGTACTTGTTCTTGATGGTTACCTTGTTCAGAGCTCTATAGTCTATGCACAGACGCATAGATCCATCCTTCTTCTTGACGAACAGTACAGGAGCTCCCCAGGGTGAATGACTCGGGCGAATGAAGCCCTTGTCTAGTAGCTCCTGGAGTTGCTCTTGTAATTCCTTCAACTCTGCTGGAGACATACGATATGGGGCCTTCGAGACCGGACCGGTACCGGGCACTAGCTCGATCTCGAATTCCACTTCTCTGTTGGGAGGTAGTCCAGGTAATTCTTCTGGGAACACTTCTGGATATTCGCAGACTACCCGTACATCCTCCTGCTTGAGTCCTTTCTTTGCTTCTGAGTCTACTATGTGTGCAAGAAAACCAGCACACCCTTGCTCTAGCATTTGGTGGGCTGCCAAGGCTGAGAGGAATTTCTGAGTCTTCCTCTTTGGGGCTCCTTGAAACTCGAATGGTGGTTCTCCTTCTAGGCTGAAAATCACCTTCCTTCCACGGCAGTCCACTGAAGCGCTGTACTTACTGAGGAAATCCATCCCTAAAATGACTTCATAATCCTTCATCTCAAGGACTGTCAAGTCACTATAGAGCTCTCGGTTGGAAATCCAGATAGGTACTGCCCTTAGCCTCTGAGTAGAGGCCATTACTTCCCCTGACGGTAAGGTTGTTAAGAACTTCATCGTTCGACCTTTCTGGTGGCCTTTATACTATTTAAGTAGTGCTCAGTGGTCAAAGCACCACTTATTAGTTCTTCGGAGGTTTGTGGCCTCTTAACACTGCTAGCCCTCTTTAACGCTATCTCAGGCCTTAACATCTTGAGCATTAGCATAACCATCTCTTTTCCTGTGCTAACTAGCTCTGGGCACAGATGAGCTAACCGCTTACACATCTTTACTGCTTCATCTACGGATAGTTCTCCTTGTCTGAACTCCGTGAATTCATCATAATGCTTGTTGGTTACTTGCATGTGAAAGTATTCTTCTAAGAACTCAGTCTCGAAGTCGGCCCATGTCATCTGGCTGACATTTCTCTTGGCCTTGACTCTCTTCCACTATATTCTAGCATCTCCCGTAAGGCAGAAAGATGCACACTTTATCTTCTCTACCTCACGCCAGTCCAGTAGCCCTACTATTCTTTCCAACGTTTTGAACCATGCTTAAGCATCCCATGGTTTGCTTGTGCCTGGGAAGTTCCTTGGCTTCAGTTTCTTCTACTGAATAAGGTATGCTTCTTGCCTTACTCTCCCGAGCCACCACCTCTAAGAGATTTGGTGGTGGTATTGACTCTGTTGCCTCTTGCCCTCTAGGAGCTTGCTCCTCGTTTTGGGCCTTTCTAGGACGTCCTCAAATGTATAACTTAACACTTAATGGTAATGTTCCCAAACTTGCTTTAGGATATAACAAGACCTTGGTCTTGATTCTTATCTCATTTCTTAGTCCTAGAATTCGTTCTAGGGCTTAGTAAGACCTTGGTCTTACTCAAAACTTTTATCAAGCACCTTGCGTGCCATAATCCCAAAACTTACTTTTGGGAAAATCAAGTAAGTACTTAAGCATTTCTCTAATATCCATTCTAGGGATTTAACATGATTCCGTGATACTAAGGTATTAAACATGCTTCCTTGTTCTATGCACATATGAGTAAGTACTTAAGCATTTCTCTATACTGCAATTAAGTAAAGGAGCAATAGAAAAACTGAAACTTAAAGCTTTCTTACTTGAAGACGGCAAGGTTGATGCTGATGTGTGTGTGATGCTGGAGAATGGGAACTGCTCTGATACCAACTGTAGCGACCCGCCTTCTCCTACCTTAGACGGATCGTTACTTTTCTCTACTTCTCAACTTACTTGATACATGTTTAAAGAAAAATGCGGAAATCTTTTTTTTTAAACTTATAAATTCATCTAACAATTATATTCTAATTCAAGCAATCATACATAATGACGTATCATCCTTCTATCTCAAAAGCTCGCGAGATGATAAGCCTTGAAGCTCGCCTCACCCAACTTAACTCTCGGGTACCAGTCGACTGATACTGTACCAGTCGACTGGTACGCCTGTGAGCTGAAAGTTCAGCTTTCGGCAGTTGCTTCACAGCTCCATCAAACCCATAATTTCGAGCCATATGGAATCATGACACCATTTCTACACTCTATGACAGTTTTCAAATGAGTTTAGCCAATCAAAACGAATCCCTAAACTTGAAATTAGGACTTTTGCGGAAGAAATTAAACTATTCAAGTTATATGAATTTTAACACTAAAGTTTGTACCAATCTTGACTTCTATACATTCATAGCACCAAATGCATGTTCTATAACCTTGCTAAAGCATTATGAAATGTGGTTGCAACCTTTCTAAACAAATTTAAGCAATGAAACTTAATTCAAAGAAGAAATTGATACTATCTTGGCACATGCATCTATTTTTCTAACATAGTATCAATACTTCCATCTACTCATATTTCTACTCATCCAATGCAATCATAAAAATATATAGACTAAAAGAAATGACATGGAATCTTTACTCTAGGAAATTGAGCATGTAAAACTATCCAAAACTCAAATACTCTATAATCTCCATAAAGCAAGAACTTAAAATTTGAATAAACTTAAACATTGCAATTCAAATAACTAAATTGTCTCGTCTCAAAGATCTCTCCATAATCAGCCACCACACACACTCTACTCAGCACCGCCTCGTCGTCTTCCTTCAGAATTGCTTGCCTTTACCTTTATCTGCAATAAGAGGAAATGCATCTATAAGCATAAAGCTTAGTAAGTACTATCTAGCTCACAAAAACTCGAAATATGCAAACATGCTTCTAGATCAAACTGAACATCATATGAGATACTAATATGCTTGAAAGAAAACTACAAACATGTATAACTCAAAACATGCATACTCAAGCAATAAATAATCTCAATTTACTTTTCTTGGCTCAACTAGAAACTTTAGCTATTCTTTAACTTTTGAAAACTTTCTGAAACTTTAGAAAACTTTGCTAAAGCATATACTTGAATATAATAATCACTTGGATCCACTGAAGACGTAAGTACCATCTGATATGCGCGTTCCCTAAAAGGTTGGGGTAGCGAGCCACCAATCCTAATAGAGCAGACCTTGGTCTACCAGGGCCAAGACCTTGGAATTGGACACCTGGATTTCTTTAACGACGCCCTTGGACGCCGGGTACTGGCCTTATAAAATAAAATAGCTTTTCTTTCTTTTCTTTCTTATCTGTAAATGCCTTGGCATTTTCTGGAGCACCTTGCGTGCTAAAATCCCTAAGTCTTGACTTTTGGGGATTTCTTAAGGCCTTGGCCTTTTCTTTTCTTATCTTTATCTTTTCTTTTCTTTTCTCATAACTTTTCTTGGACCCTAAACTCACATAGGGTATTAATCAACATATATAAGCATATAATGAACTAATATCACATGCAAAAACTCAAACAAAAAGGAAATATCTCTTCTAAAAACTTTTTAAAGGAAATTCTCGCGGAAAAACCGCCTCTTACTGCAGGTGAGCAGTACTTACATTGATATCTTGGACTTACAACCAAGATTAATGTCTAGAGCTCGGAAGAAACTTGAGATCTCGACGAATTCTTCGCGCCTACGCGTTCCTCTCGTCGCGGGGATCCCGAATATAAGAATATCTCTTGGAAAAGAGCCTTGACCGGCCCCCTAGAGCTTGGTGTAGTTTCGCCCAGAATAGGAGGGGTCGGCGTGAGGGTTTGGAGAGGAGAGAAAATAAAACTTCTCTCTTTAATTACCTATTTATACTTATGGGGCGGATTAACCTAACTACACCTTAAATAAAGGTCTCTCCATCCTTTTCTGTGCTTGATACCTAGCCCAGCTGGTCGCGCGCTCCCTTGGTCTCGTGGTGGTCGCGGGTTCGAGCGCCCGCTGCCCTTAAGTGATTTTTTTTCCTTTTTTGGCTTTCTTTTTCCTTTTTCTTTTTCTTTTTCCATAAATACCAAACGCACTCGGAAAATTCCATAAAAATACTCTAAAAATTTCTAAAAATATCTAGAATATTTCTAAACCATTTCTAAATAATTTTAAGGACTTTAAGAACTAAAAATCGAAATTTTGGGGCGTTACAATAACCGTCTACTCCGGTTACTATGTTAATGGATACAGATTTCATGTGGGCTAACGTGATTCTCAAAGGCTTACATATAATCCTGGTATTTGTATAAAAGGATCAACAAACAACAATGATACGCAATTTGTTAATTATGGCATACTTAAAAAAATTATCAAGGTTGAGTACCCAGCATTACCTTTCAAAAGATGTGTATTATTCAAATGTGCATGGTATGATCCAACTCCACGAACGGGTACTAGAATACATCATTTATACAATTTAGTTGAGGTTAATTCAACCAAAAGATTCAACAAGTTTGGGTCTTTCATCTTTGCGATACAAGATGATCAAATATTTTATCTTGAGTACTCAACTAAGAGAAGACGACCCAGTGAATGACTAGTTGTGTGTCAATAAATCCTAGGTCAAGAATAGAAATGCAAAATATGATAACTGTCTAAAACCATGATGCTTATCAAAATGAAGAAGTCATAATACACTTAGTTAATTCAGAAATACAATTTACATCACAATTAATTGTAGATGTTATTGTCACTTATGAGGAAATAGATGATGGAGAGATATCTAGCAGTAAAGAGGTTGATGTATTAACAGAATCTAGCGATGAGAACTTACAACATGTTATTTTAGTTGATTTAGAATGAGATTGGTTGATTAAATATTACATAATAATATTGTCATGATATAATGTATTACTAGTTATTTTTATTTCATCTTCCTTGTTATAATGTATTATTATTGCAAATATGTATATCTAATATTATGATTTTGGATATATATTCATGCAGTCAGGACAGAGATCATATGGTGACTAGATCATTTTGAGAGTAGTCGATGATTGGTAAATAAATATGTCTTTTTTATTTATTCCAGTACTTAATTTGCTTTTTTTAATCACACATATCTAATGTATGATATTTTCCCTACAACTTTCTCCCAGATGGTCACCAGGTCTCATCTTACATAACAAAGAAATTCAAAGAATGATTGTACTTGACTGCTATTACATGGGGTCATGTTGAGCAAGATATAAAGAATTTTTACTATAGAGAATTTTTTGATAAGTATTTTGAATATAAAATATATTTCTAGTAAAAAAACTAACATGATACCAATTCTCTTTTTTTCAGAAAAGATATATTTGGGAGGAGGGTCACGAGGATGAGTTCAAGAAAACTTAGAACGGTTATTGCTCCAAACTGTACAAGGACATGTTATACAAGTGGAGGAAGAAGGAAATCAAGCTTTCTAAGGTCCTTGAGGCAGTTTATCTGGCTTGGAGAGCCATTTGGGATGCTTAGCATTGAAAAGATAATGTTGTGTTTGCTTGATCCAATCGTAACTCAGAGCTTGCTGGGCCCAGCACAGGATCCACCAAGCATACTGTTCCGGAAGGAGTCGTCGACGATGGCCAGTCACCGAGGCTCTGCCCGTGTGGAAGTTACGACGCCGGGGAGGAGCTTGGGAACCTGCAAAGTTAACACAAGCGTTAGGGGACACGCCGGCAGGGGTTCAGCGGAGTCCACTCTGACGCTCAAGTTAGTTGGGTGTCTGAAGAATAATGGCAGGGAGAAAGAAAGACAATATGTAGAATGAGATCATGTAACCCCCTTACCGGAGGGGTTGGGCTACCTTTTATACCGAAGTCCATAGACTAGGCTCGTGTCCTCGATCTATGCCACGTATCCGATATGCAAGCCACACCCCCCTCTTTCATCGGTAACCGGATACCCCTTGAAACGGTCTGTGCCGTTATCAGCCTTGCGACATTTAGGGGTCGTGAATACCTTTTCTACCGGGGGTGCTTATCCGTACCATGAGGGGGGTCAGTGTCTGAGGTCGATTAGTGCGGGGACTCCATCTCCCGAGTTGAGCTCGGGGTTTTCGTGTGCCACAACTCCCGATGTGCTCTCGGGACCTAACCTTCGGGGTGCTCCAGAGAGGGATCTCCAGCTGCCCTTCCCGGGTGCGTCGCCCTCGGGGATTCTCGGAACCCGGGAAGGAGGGTCGTCTCAACCTACTGTTGTTGGGTCGGGCAGCCTCTTCATCCTTCATCCTGGCCAAGGCTCATTCAACCCTATCCTGATTTCAGGACCCAATCTCTTGGGGGGGGGGGGGTCATCTAGCCGACTATTCCAGGCGAATCTCCTGAGGAAGATCCCTTGGCCCAGGCAAGAGAGTCTTTCCGCTTCGAAATGTCTCATCCTGCAGCTTCTTCATCTCACGGCCCGCCACGGGCTTATTCAACCCTATCACAAGTCCCTTCCTTCAAGTCTGATCGAAGGAAGTGTGGCTGACTGATCGGACTATGGTGATGATGGAGAAGCCGGGCCCTGTCCTTTTTCACTCTCTTTAAGTTTCGACCGGGCATTCGGGCATATCTCGCGAGTCTCTCGACTCGGGCCGATTTTTTCTTTTGAATGTGTCTCTTACCCCTACGAACTTTGCGGCAGCCAAGGTGACGCAATTGCCCAGTGCATACAATGGTGCCATATGTCCTTTTCCTCGCTTTGCGACGTACTTCGGGTCATACGAAGTGACGACGATTGAAGGCTAGTCGATCCCCTAGACAGCCTGTTAATACCCTCAACATGCTGGCCTTCGATTGCTTCGGGGGAGGTGTCATGTCCCTATAAAAGTGGGTGCAATGACACCCTGCGGCAGTCTTACCCTAGCTGCCATCAAGAGTTCTCCTTACGTACTTGTTCTTCTCGTTAGCGATCTTCCGACGGGAGTACTTCCTCCTTTATTCTGTCCGTCCCTCATTTCTTCCCCTTGGATCCGATGGAGAAGATAAAGAAATCTTCAGGCGCTGATGAGTGCTCTTTGAGAGAATTGGGATTTCATCCCGAGTGGTATGAAACCATCTCCTCCAAGGTTAAGTCGGAATCCCTCCAGGCTGCTTGTCAAAAATATGGCATTCCGACAGATTGGGAGGTAAAGGTCCCCACCACAGGTCAACTGCCGGTAACCACCGGTGAGGATTTTACACCTTTTTCCTAGGACAACTGGAACTAGGACTTCGTTTCCCTGTCCATCCCTATGTCATGAATGTTGCCCATTATTTCCGCATCCTGCTCCAACAGCTGGCCCCGAACGCTTTCGCCCAAATGAACAGGGCTCTCGTTCTCTTCAAACTTTTCAATATTCCTCTAACCCCTCGATTTTTCCATTTCTTTTTCGTCCTTGTTGGGTCTCACGGGGCATTTGGCTTCACTGCTCGTGGTGGTCATAGATTCTTGGGGGGCCTTCCGTCCTCTCACAAGGGGTGGAAGGAAAGATTTTTCTACATTCGGCTTCCCGAGCATCCTTTCAACGACATCCATTGGACGGAGAACTTGCCCCCTACCCCCGACCTGGGTGATTTTCAACAAGACGCGGGATATCAGAGGGCTAAGAGTATCCTGGCTGGGATGGAATTCTATGGGCTCCAGTTGGTGCAGTGCGAGGAGCTTCTTTATCGGGCCGAGATTAGTCCAAAGATTACTCCCCTCAGATCCAACCTACGTGAGTTGCTTTGCACCTGGTACAGTGCCCGGTTAATGCTTGTTGATGCCCTCCATCTTTTACACTGCAGGCGACATTATATTTCCTCTTGTGAAGAATAAGTTCCTGAAGTGGGACCTGGCTAATGAACAAGCGATGATCCCTGGGTCGGTATCTTCGACCCCCGCAGGAATCCCCTCTGAGGGTGGCGAAGGGGAGGGAGAGCTATCATCGGGCCCCGCAGTGCCGGAGGTCCCCCATGGCAGTGATATCTTGGAGTCGCCCCTGATCTGTAAAGGGGGCCACCAACCACCATTCCGGAGGCTTCACAGGAAGAAGAGGCGTCTCCTCCGTCTAACGTGCCTTCCGCCGTCCCTGTGCCTGGCAAGAAAAGCGAGAACGGCGGTCCCAACGAGATCGCCCCTTGAAACGATTGAAGAAAGGCTTGCGTATGGCTACCTCCGAGGTTGCGGCCTCCCCGTCTTCGATCGTCGGGACAGGATCTTCCTCCCCTGTCACTATTACGGCCCTTCCCGTTACCGATGCCACAGCCCTCACAGCCAACCTTCCTCGCGGCAAGGACGGGGCTGCCCCGCTCTCACCGGAAGGCTCCCCCAGCTACGAAGAAAACGACCGCTAGTTCTCAATCTATTAGCATAAAGGGAGTCACCACAGAGGCGTCACCAAGTGCTTCAAGTTCAGAAGGAGACGTTCCCCATCCCAGTGACATCCTCGGCCAGTCCAAGCCCCCTGCTGAGGGGACTCCCATTCTATCGTGGCGGGTAGCTGGCTCAGCCCACTACCTGGGCATGTTGCCTCAATCCTTATTGGCGGTAAATATCTTGCACGTGCTCTTCACTTCATCTCAGCATCCCTTTACTGGCTATCTGTATTTGCCCCACAGGTTGCTTTAAACTGTGCAGCCACGAGCCGCCTGCTGCATGTTGGAGGGGTTACTGAGGATCTCCTGCGGCGGGTGGCGGATGTTGAGGCAGAAACCGGTCGGGCTCATGAGGTCGGCCTCCTACAGCTGGAGGTCAGCCGGGCCCTTCGAGAGAAAGCTAATCATTACCTGTCCGCCTTAATAGTGGCCGAGAATACCCTGCATGGGTACAAACTCCGTGAACGCCTGGGGTCCGAGAGGGACCAGGCATTGGAAGAGGAATTACAGAAACTATTGCAGGAGCGGGAGCAGCTCCGAGCTCGCATGGGGGAGCTATCTGATCAAGTCAACCTCCTGGAGTCTACTAAGAAGATCCTGGAGGACAGAGGCGTAGAACAGGAGTGCTTGCTGGCTTTGTGAGAACACGACTTGGACCTGTCGAGCTCTTATGCAGCCGATCTCCAGGATCAAGTAATCCAAGCTAACGTGCAAGCTGCCGCTGCTTCCCAGAAGCTTCAGGAAGTACAAGAGGTTCAGGTGCGCCTGCTCCTAGAGGTGGAGGCACTGAAACTTGCCAAGGAGGAAGCCGAAGCCAGGGCACAAAACAACAGAGGGATCCTGTACTTCCAGTATCCCAGATTGAGGCGGCATACAAGGCCAAGTTTTTGGAGTCGGAGGAGTACGCCGAGCTAGTAGTTGCACAAGCCTTTAAGAGCCTCAAACAGGGCTTCTACGGCGCCATCAAGCAGCTGGAGAAAGACCAATTATTGAAACCCGGCTCCGACTTGCATGTAATAACCATTCAACATGTCTGGAACGATCTTTCCCCCAAAGAGCGAGCCTTGTAGGACACTCCTTATTATTTGCATAGCCTCCCCTGATCCTCCCTTGGCCGCTATAGCCTCTTCTTATTAAGCTCTCAATCCTAGGATATATATTTGTTTGATTTGCCATCGAACTCCTTATTTTTGGAGTGATTTCTTGTTTTTCTTAAAATGTCCAGTTTCAGTCCTGGGTGGCTTGAGCAGGCATGAGGCTTCTATTCGTTCTTGGCAGGGTCTATACAGCCCCGAGGCCACGACAACACACCGAGAGGCTGTAAGGTTTAATTAGCTCTTGGCCGGGCGTGTACAGCTTCGAGGCCAAGCCTACACACTGAGAGGCTGTAGGGTTTAATCAGCTCTTGGTTTGGCGTGTACAGCTCCGAGGCCAAGCCTACACACTGAGAGATTGTAGGGTTTAATCAGCTCTTGGCCGGGCATGTACAGCTCCGAGGCCAAGCCTACACACTGAGAGGCTGTAGGGTTTAATCAGCTCTTGGCCGGGCGTGTACAGCTCCGAGGCCAAGCCTACACACCGAGAAGCTGTAGGATTTAATTAGCTCTTGGCGGGCGTGTACAGCTCCGAGGCCAAGCCTACACACCGAGAGGCTGTAGAATTTAATCAGCTCTTGGCCGGGCGTGTACAGCTCCGAGGCCAAGCCTACACACCGAGAGGCTGTAGGTGGCCGGGTGTGTACAGCTCGGAGGCCAAGCCTACACACCGAGAGGCTATAGGATTTAATCAGCTCTTGGTCGGGCGTATACAACTCTGAGGCTAAGCCTACACACCGAGAGGCTGTAGGGTTTAATCAGCTTTGGCCGAGCGTGTACAGCTCCGATGCCAAGCCTACACACCGAGAGGCTGTAGGGTTTAATCAGCTCTTGGCCAGGCATGTACAGCTCCGAGGCCAAGCCTACACACCGAGAGGCTGTAGAATTTAATCAGCTCTTGGCCAAGCGTGTACAGTTTCGAGGCCAAGCCTACATACCGAGAGGCTGTAGGGTTTAATCAGCTCTTGGCCGGGTGTGTACAGCTCCGAGGCCAAGCCTACACACCGAGAGACTGTAGGGTTTAATCAAAGACGGAGACTTAGCATTTTCGGAATGACATGTCGTTCACACCCTTTATTGATTATACTGCAAGGCAGTGAAGAACTGAAAAAATACATCAAAGAAAATGCCCTACGCGGCAACTCATAGAGAACAGTAGGGGCGGAGATGGCTAGCATGCTAGGGCCTTTCCAGTCTTTTACCTTTCTTGTCTTCCAAATAATAGCTGCCTCCTGTAGGTTTTTTGATGACGACATAGAGGTCGTCCCACAGCGGCTCCAACTTCCCGGGGTCACCTACCGGTTTTATTCTCTTCCATACTCGATCACCTACCTCGAAGCTGTGGGAGATCACTCGGCGGTTGTAGGCTAGCTACATCCTTCTTCGATAGGCCTCCAACCTTACTGCGGCTTTATCCCGTACCTCCGAGATGAGGTCCAGATCAATCAAATGCTCTTGGTCGTTATCTTCCTTGCGATAATGTTACCGTCGTGTGGACTCTTCCCCTACTTCCGCCGGAATGACACCTCAGCGTCGTAGACCAGCTGGAAAGGGCTCTCACCCGTTCCTTCGTTTGGGGTAGTCCGGTAGGACCACAAGATGATGGGAAGCTCTTCGCCCCAGCTGCCTCCGACATGGTCTAGCTTTACCTTAAGCCCTTGTAGAATTTCCCGATTGACTACCTCAGCTTGTCTATTACTTTGTGGGTATGCAACGGAGGTGAAGGCCTACCGGATGCCCAATCCTTCACACCACTCCCTCAATCTGCACCCGGAGAATTGTCTCCCGTTGTCCGACACCAGCTTATGAGGAATGTCATATCTGCAAACAATATCTTTCCATAGGATTTTCCTTACCGCCCCCTCTGTGATGTTGGCCAGAGGTTCGGCTTCCACCCACTGGAGAAGTAATCGACGAGGACCAGCAGGAATTTCTTCTGCTGGGGCCCAATGGAGAAGGGCCCCACAATGCCCATTCCCCACTGGTTGAACGGGCACAATACTATAGAAACTCGCAAGGGCTCCGTTGGGTGGTGAGACATGTGTTGATGCCTCTGACAGGCCTTGCATCTGGCCACAAAATTGAGCGAGTCGGCTTACAAGGTGGGCCAAAAGTATCCCGCCAAAAGGCTCCCTCATTACGTAGCCAGTCTCCTCTGGCCCAACTCATTTTAGGAGGGGTCGAGCGTAGGCCTTCCGGTATAGCTGATCCCCGACCAGTGTGAACCTGTCCACCCGCCGGCAAAACAACCAGCTCTCCTGGTTCCCACTCGGAAGGGATCCGTCCTGGAGGAATGCTATGTAGGGATCCCTCCAGTCTGCAGGTCTATCCGTTCTGACCTCTCCTCCAATCTGGGCCACCATTGTTTCTGCCACACTAGGTTCCCCCAGCAGCCAGGTGGATATGGAACTGGCCAGCTTGGCCAATTCATCAGCCCGCACATTATCCGACCGGGAGATCTTCTGTAGGATGACCTCCGAGAAGGCGGCTTTTAGTTGTTCATAGAGGGCTACATACTTCTGCAGCCGCTCGCACCTAACTTCGAAGCTGCCCGCTATTTGTTGAGACACCAATTGAGAGTCCGAATAGACCGTGATTCGACGGGCTCCCATGTGTCGGGCTGCTTGTAATCCCGCTAGGATCGCCTCATACTCAGTCTCATTATTGGTGGCTTTGAAGTGAAGTCGGATAGATAGATGTAACGTGTCCCCCCGAGGGGAAATCAATAGCAATCTGACTCCGTTATGCTGGCTGTTGGAGGATCCATCTACATAGGCTTTCCACATACCTTCGGTCTCTGCCTCCGGGACGGTCTCCATCATGAAGTCAGAGAGGGCCTGCGCTTTGATGGCGGCTCGAGGCTGATACTCAATACCGTATTCGCTCAACTCCGTCGTCCATTTTATTAGCCTGCCCGATGCCTCGGGGTCAGCGAGGACTCGGGCGAGCGGGCTATTGGTGAGGACCACAATGGGGTGCACTAAGAAGTACGGCCGCAACCTTCGGGCCATCAAGACCAAGGTGTAGGCCAGTTTTTCCATCATGGTGTACCGCGTTTCGGCATCCTTTAGCAGGTGTCCGAAGAAATAGATGGGGTATTGTATCCGATCTTGTTCTCGGACGAGCGCCGATCCTACCGCTTGCTCAGCTGCCGATAAGTAGACAAACAAAGTCTCCCTCTTCACGGGCTTGTGTAGGGTCGGGAGGTCTGCCAAGTAGCTCTTCAACTCCGCAAAGACCTTCTCACACTGGTCATCCCATTCGAACTTAACGACCTTCCTCAGAATTTTGAAGAAGGGGAGGGCTTTGTCCACGGATTTGGAGATGAACCGGGATAATGTCGTGATCCTCCCATTCAGCCGTTGTACTTCCTTAAAGTTCTGCGGGGGGTGGCATATCCAAAATGGCCTTTACCTTCTCTGCATTGGCTTCAATCTCCCTCTCCGTCACCATGTATCCCAGGAACCTTCTCCACATTGTTCTTCTGTTTCTTCCGATCTTCTGTTCGTGTGTGAATGGATGTTGTATGGCATAGATCAGTGATGAAGAGATGGTTGTGTTGATCCAAATGGTAGGCTTGGGAATTTGGCATGGTTGGGTTTTTGATTGTTCTGCTCATAGCCGTGAGCTGGTAATGGATTAATTGGTTGGATTGTGTTTGTAGTTGAGACTCTTGAGTTCTTGACACCTTGCCGCAAGTTGTGTGTGGTTTTGGAGTTCAAAGGTTGGAGCATCTTGATTGGGAACCCCATGCCGTGAGTAATAGCTTGGATTGGGTGAAGTTAAGATTTGGGATCATGAATGGGTTTTTTTTTGCCTTAGTATCCCTGCTCTTTGTATTCTTGCCAGGAGCAACCATTTGGATGGTTTGTGGGGAGTTGGTTTGGTTTAACCCTTTTCCTACCTTAATTGGTTTAAGGTTTGGTAAAATGATTAAGGAATTAAACCTAATTTGGTTTAGTTGGGCGTTAATTATTTGATTATGATTAATTAAATATTTTCGATAATCGGAATTAACCTATGAATTAGGGAATGATTAGTTACTTACCATTGCGTAGATAGCTAAGGATTTTGGTTTTTGGATGCAGGGCATTGACCGAGTTCACTCGTCACGGATTTTATTTTGGATGGGGGTTCTCGTCGCTCGAACTTCTTTACAGGAGACGGGTACCTCTGACTTATCTTCTGGATAGTCATAGTTTATATGTTTGATATGCTTTGTTTAGCGATAGAGTAATAGATTGTTATATATCTCTTCTATTTGTTTTTGCTGAGATTGTTTATGCTAGATCTGGTATATGATACCTATACCTTTAGGACTTAGGTTATGGTGCATTGTCTATGATCCTTGCATATCATGTTGATATAGGTGGACTAGATAGTGGATACTGTTTGACCAGTGTCATGCATCATCGTGCACTGTGCATCACTGTCGATCAGGAGTCCCCCTTGTGGGTGAGTCAGGTCGATAGTCATACTGACCTACCCATACGGCTACTCATGGGTTAGTGGTTGACGGAGTATGGGTAGTGTGCTTTGTGCTGCTCCGCTCATGCACTCATGGGTTAGTGAATCGGAGCGTGGTAGTAGGCAGGGGTCCCTCCTTGAGTTGTCTATATACCAGGAGATGAGGGAGAGATGTCTCTCCCCCATTTATATACATGGGGTAGGGGTAACACTCAGATAGAGATATCCTCTAGAGATGACCTGGGGTAGATAGAGATATCCCCCAGATAGGTCATGGAGTAGGGGTGTTACACCGGCAGCATTCCGTCTACTCGGTCGCTCAGAGCAGTGATGGTAGAGTACTGATGGTAGTCACATCCCTATGTCGGAGGGTGGCCTCCACTCAGCTTCCTCCCGTACATAGGTGATGATGTCTGACCGACGGTAGGGGTGACCATGTCATTGCACCATGTGTATATGCATATTTTGCATTTGCCCGTGCTTGCTATACTTGGTTGCTGCATATGATTGACATGCACATACAAGAGACCTTTATGTCTGGTTTTGGCGACTCTGCCATATTGGTATGGTGTTTTTCTACTCCTCCTTTCAGTTGTACTTATCACTGCATGTATATGTGTTATTTCGATAGCATGTTACTACTATTGCTAGCTTAGACTATCTTGCATATCTGATGAGATATCCGCTGAGTACTGTGGACTCACCCCGTTAGCTCCTTGTTTTTGTTTCAGGATGATCGACTAGAGTGCCCAGCAGCCTGTCCTAGCTCGCCTATCTTCGAGACTATTCTCGGGTTTATCCTTGTATTTTGATGGTGGTACATGTTGATACCCTCTTTCTGTTCATTTTGTCTTTTTGTTTCCGCTGTTGTATTCGTGTTTTGTTAGGTTGTCTTTCATGGCAGTATAGTTGTACTTTTGTGTGCCATGGAGGTCTTTGTTTCATTTTGTTTTGTCGTAAGTCGTACCGACACGTAGCTTTTGACGTAGTTTTCGTTTTCTTTGTATGCAGACATTTGTTCCAACCCTATAGGGTGTGGTACAAGCGGCTGAAGTTGTCGTAGAGGTTTGGTTTTTGAATTGTCTGCCGAGTCGAGAGAGTGGCAGTCCGGTCTGTATCGGATGGGTGACTCCTCAGGGCGTGACAGAAGCCCTTGTTTATTGTATTCAAATACATTATGATATATTATAGGTGACAAAGTGCAACATCCTAATTCCCTGAAGTTGATATATAGAACATTTTGGCTTCATTGGGTTCTTCAAACTCAAGATCCCGTTTCAATTGCTAGTGAGCATTTTGTGAAGGATAGCATCAAATGACTTCTACCTATTGTCTCATTTCTCTACCAATATTGATAGAATTCTTTTGATAATGGCTGCTTTTTGCTTGAATCTTGTTTTGTAAATCACAACATATAGAACTGAGTTTCGTAAAGAAATATCATAATTATTTAAAATAATAATAAGAATTTGTTAGAATCCAAAATATCACAATAAGAATCTAGTATTAATAAAATGAAATTAATAGATACAACTTAACTAGAGAAAGGAAATCAAAATTACAAAGGTTGATATTTGACAAATCCTAATTTTTCTAGGATGAGATTCAAACTTTAATGAAATTGTTAAATACGACAACTTAAAACCAGGTCTAGAAAATTTTTCGGAGAGTTATCGGATAGGTTTTAGGGTTTCGAAGTCTATGAACGAAGTTCTAGGAGTTGATTAAGTAAACTTGAAACTTCTAGGGGCTAAAGGTAGAGGAAATCCTAAAATTAAGGACCTGGTTGGGTTTAACTAAAGGCTAAGGGGCTAATAGCAAATTGTCCTAGCTTTGAGGGATGCTATGGAATTATTCAGAGTTCAGAGGGGCTAAATCCAAAATCACCATCCACTTAAAACCTCCCTTTTCTTCTCCTCTCGACTCACCCCTAGTGAACACATGCGAGCGCCTTCCACCTCTCTTTTGCAATCGAAGCCATCACTGGAGCCAACGACCTTCTTCCTCCTTTGTGGACTATACTTCGTCTCCTTAACCAGATCACAGCTCCTAGGACTTGGTTGGGTGATTGGGGCTTTGGGTGGAGGCCTCATCGATTGTGAGTTCCAAAGTCGGTGATACTTTCTCAGGTGAGTGGTGGTATAGCTAAGATTTTAAATGGTGGAAATTGTCTTTGAGATTTTGATAAGTTTTGCTTGAATTGAATCCTATATTCTCGAGATTTCAAAGAGAACCAGTGATTGATGGGTTGTTGTAAGGATTTGGGTTCTTGGTTGAGTTTTATTTTCTGATCCGAGGATTGATGTGAGTTAAGCTCTAGTGTTTGATTTGATCTGTTCAACTGAGTTCCCTAGTGTTGATACATGTTTTAGGATGAAATTTTCCCCAAGGTTATGGTGTTTCTTCCCTATTGTTGTTCCAGATTTGGAGTTTTAAGATCTGGAGGTTTTGGTTTGAATATATTATTGGGAGTTCTTGTCGTGAGCTTTGTGTGATAGGGTGATTGGTTTTGAAACTATGTGGGTGCTCTGATTGTTTTGGCACATTGTTCTTGTAGGGATATCCCGGCGACATAAACACAAAAATGCAGCGGAAACAAGATCCCTCAAGCGATCTATGCGAAAGAAAACTCGTACGAAGTTCATCTTCTATCTAAAATGTATACCTTTGGAGTGTGCCCTTACGTTTATCCTGCTCATCTAAGTGCCGCCGGATCTCTTGCACGTTTAAGCGTCCGTGCCTCTATGCGTATCCACACGGACACGATCTCTCAACCTCGGGAAGAACTACCTTAGTTGTGCTAGCAACTTGAGGTAGTTCACAAAAGCACCAAGAACCCCAAAAAGAGGTTTCGGCCAAGAGGGAGAAGAGGAAGGGAAGAAGGGAAATCTCTCCCATCCAAAATGACTAGACCCTCTTTTTATACTCATCCCATGAATATGAAGAGGTTTTTATCTTTTTAGCTTCCCTTCATTAAAGCCAATAAAGAGCACATCTTCTCATGTGACTCTTCAACTTCTTTTCATTGAATGAAGAGAGACTTTTTCCCTTTTCCTTTATTATTAATTCATTAAACACTTTAAAGAATTAATATCTCATAAGTTCCCAACCAGGGCTCCCAAACTCCCGACCAAGTCTCCCGAGCTCCCAACCCCATCTCCCGACCAAGTCTCCCGAGCTCCTGACCCGAGCTCCCGACCTGAAGCATCGTGTCCTTAGTATGTGACTCAATAGGTTCACGTAACGTTGGCAATGCGCCTAAACCGCTTTAGATACATAAGCAATGAGTGGCATCTAGCAATGCATCATTGCTACCCAAGTAACAAGAAAAGTCGAGATCCAACTTAACCTCCGTGACTATGATCATGTATGACATTATCCTTCCATCCTTGATATCTAGTATGACCAATTAGGCATAGACCGTGTCATCCTCGATCAATCTTTGTGTTTCTTGATCCCCGAGTAGACTCACTCAAACAAATGAGCTCAATATCTCATATTGACTCATTTGAGCATGATCATGCGTTTTAGTAGTCCTACTCGATCAAGGGGCTCACAGATATCACTCCCGTCATATGGGAGAGATAGATCCTATCTACATCACTCACATCCCTCCGCATAATTCATTACATACCCAGTGATCGCCTTTATAGTCCACCCTGTTACGGGTGACGTTTAACGATACCAAAGTACATAACTCCTTATGTAGGGAACCGTAGTGACTTCAGGTCTAAGGACTATTCATACTAATAGTCACATGAGAAAGTTTATGACACTCATATGACAATCTATGAAACTTTCTCATGGCGGGTCAATTCAGTACACATTCTCTAATGTATACCCATGTGTCAACTTGATATCACATATCCATGACTTGTAAGCTCAAGTCATCAATTGGCCTACATGCTAGTCTCCATGCATTAATATTGTCCTTGAATATTAATGCTTGACTAGGAATGGTTTAGTGTAGTGTTCTCTACATTATCTCACTATCGATTCAACCAATCGATATAATGAAGATAAGAATCTACTACTCAAGGACATTATTATACTTAGTTATTTGACACAAGTATAAAGTAAGTATGGCAACCAAACATGTCTTTATTAATGATAGAATATGATACAAAAAGTCCCTAGTCAATCATCATATAATTGACTCTAGGGCTCCTACTAACAGTTCTAAGGTGCTCTGTTTGATCTTGGAGTTTAATTTAGATAGCAATTCGATTCTTGTTGGTTGAGTTTCTATGAATTCTGGTTAGATTTTAGCGCTTTCAGGAGATTTGGTGTTGGAATAGGTTTTAAATTGTGGATTCAATTTGCTGTTGATTCTTGATCGTATATGGTAAATGTTGCGTTGAGACAACTATTAATAGGTGTTGATCAATTTTGGATCAATAGGTTGGATTAGTATCTAATGGAGTTCTTTGTTTAGTTTAGATGTTGTGCTCTTGGAATCTAAACTGTTTTGAAGATTCTTTGTTGCTCGGTTTGATTTAGAACAGTTGGCATTGTATCTTGATGCTTTGCCCTTGTATTTGATCTGGTGATGAGTAGGTAAACTTAGGTTATCCTTTGATTAAGTGGTGGGAGTTGTATCTTGGTGTTGTTTTGATACATAGTAGCAAGGTGTCACAATTAGGTGGGAATCCCATGCTATGTAGTTGTTGATGGCTTTACTTGGGATTCTTTTACCATGAACTGTATTTGAGCTAGTTAAGTAATAGAATGATTAACCTAACTTAGGTTAGCTAATCTATCAGCTAGGTTGGGTTAGGGTAATTTGTTTAGCTAAGGTATCATATGTTATGATAGCTAAATTATGCCCTTTATTTCAGAATACTGATTCGATTCTGTTGCGGATATACTTTGGATGGGACGGGCTCTCAGCATACAGATATCTTGATTTGAGACGGATATCTTGGACTTATCTTTTTAAATATTGTCATATTATTGTGCATAGTTTATTATAGATAGCAGTAGGTTTATACGTTATACGTGCATTTGTATATCATTACTTGATATCTGTTGCTCACTCTTAGAGATGACTCCTATTTAATTTCATACAGTTTCAATATTTGACATGCGTGCATAAGTGCTTAGGTATAGTGGTAGGTTACTTTATATCTACATTTTGACTGATTCGTAGATATACTTTACATGTATATCTAGCGTTATAATTGATAGAACATGATACCTATATAACTTAGCTCTGACACCAGCCGACTGATGCCAACTTCAGTCAACTGGTACTCAACCAACGGCTAGCCAAACAGCTAGTTTGTCAAAGCATCAGTCGACTGGTTCCAACCCCAGTCGACTGATCTTTCTGTGAGTTTCACTCAACGCTGTCAGTCGACTCCTTCCTTCACCAGTCGACTGCCCAGCTTATAAACTCACTTTCAACCTCTCCAGAGTTCATCCTTCGTGTATGTCTTGAAGTCCACTTCCCCAGCTTGCCCTTTCAAGTTCTCTTCCTTTGGCTCTCATCCCTCGGATGCACACAAGCCCGCGGCTTGTCTTCATGTCATCCTTTACATATGCCTTTGAAGTATACTTCCTTGGCTTGCCCTTTAAAGTCCTCTTCCTTTGGCTCTCGTCTCTTGGATGGCTTCACTCTATTGTTCCTCATGTGTAGTTCACCAAGTCCTGCATGACTCAACCACACACATCAAACCAATATGAAAACCTAACTTAATCATATTGGCACACACATTAAAACTTATGATTGTACCGATCAAACTTGAGTCGATTGCACAAACACATTAGACCTATTATTTTTCTTGCTATTACTTATTCTTACACTAAATCCAACTTCTTGTGTATATTGGTTATAGGATGAAAATGTCTTCTCTAGTGTTGCAAATTTCATTCTAGTTTTTGGCTTTCATTCATCATCAACTTGGGGAATGTATAGTTGATCATCATAAACATTTTCTTCCATTGCTATAGAATGTTTGATTCAGAAAATCAAGCAATAGTATAGGTGAGTTATCAATGCATCTGGGAAATTGGATGTGCCTAGCAGATTAAGTTTGAAGATGAAAGGTAAAGGAGCTCAAACATTATATCAATTACTGACAACTATAAGTAGAGCAAAAATTTTCTTACTTGATTCTTGAAGTTCATCGATGATCAAAATCTCATCTAAAATATAGTATACCTGTAAATTTCTTTGTTCAGGCAAGAAAGGGAAGAATTTTACAAAGTTCCATGTGAATTACAAAATTATGATGATAATAATAATAATGATACATTGTGGAAATTAAAGATTAAATCAAGTTCATGGGTCTAATAGGATACAAGAGGCAAAAGAAGGGGAAGCTAAATTAGAGTAGAACATTAAGAAAGACACTTCTAAAAACTCGCACTGCCGAAGTATCAATCTAATATCTCAACAAAATGATGAATGATCTCAAGGATTTCAAGTATGTTGTCATCTTAATCGACACATGTAGAAGTATAGGCTAGCATATTTGTTCAATGATTATCCCGGAAAGTAGGGAATGAGTGGTAGTTTAGTGAGGGAACGAGCGACGAAAACAAGGGAACGGGCGACGACAGTGAGGGAGCGATGGAGAGGGAAGAGAAGTGGAGAGGTGCGAGGGAGTGGGAGCAACGACGAGGGATTTAGGGTTTAGGGAAAGACTGAAACAGAGGGGAAGAGAGGTGGAGAAGTTTGAGGGAGTGGGAGTTGCGACGAGGACTTTAGGGTTTAGGGAAAGTCATAACCAGGTGAGCGAAAGAAGAGTAGGATTAAAAAAAAAATGAGAGCAAAGGAAGAGAGGGATTAAAAAAATCATGAGCGAGGGATTTTAAAAAAACAAAAAATACGATAGATTGCCACATCAGATCATCGCTCATAGTCACCCACCCAAGGGTGTACAGGATAACATCAAATATATGTGTGTGTGTGTGTGTGATTTTATTATCCTGCACCCCTTACGTCGCACACCTCGTGAGCACCTCAAAAAAAATTTTATTTTGAATTTTTTGTGTGCTTAATACTATAACTCAATCCTAAATCCTAAAGACAAAACTCTAAATGGCTTAATCGCAAGAAAAAAAAATGGGTGATGCATAGGTGCGCACAGTGCATCGCCCTAGATAAACTTTCCTTGTGTGCACACACATGTGTGTGTAGGGGTTTGATATGCTAAGGACTTTACTGTGCAAACCTCAAATAATTTTTTGATTTGAAATTTTTTTGTGTTTAACATTATAATTCAATCCCTAAATTCTAAAGGTAAAATCTTAAATGGCGTAATTGCTAGCTTAAAAAAAACCAAATACATTTGGTCCACACAAGAAGGCTTGCAATTTAACTTAAGCTTTCGATTATGCCAATAAAATTTTGTCTTTAAGATTTAGGGGATAGGTATTAATATTAAACACACAAAAAATTCAAACCGAAAAAATATTTAAAATGTGCAGCATAAGATATGTTAGGACATTGGCGCTTGGCAAGAGGGGGGTGAATAGCTTCTCTTTGATTTTGTCTACAAGAATGTTACCTAAAGCATAAAAACAATAATAGACAAAATCAATTAACAAAGAAAGCAATGCTAACTCCCTTGATTTACTTGGTATCCACCTCATAGAGGTGACTAATCTAAGAATCCACACTACACAATCAAGCTTCACTATGATCTTCTCCTTGAAGGTGGAGAAACCCTCACAAGATGCTTTCTTCCTCTTTTACAAGATGAGATTTAGAGTATGAGGAAGAGAATAGGATATGGAGGCTTTGGGCACTTAGAATAGGATTTAGCAATCAAGAACCGTAACCTATACATGCCCCAAAGCCTCCTCTTAAATAGAGGAGAGAGTTGTTATCCAAACAGCTCAGCCTTGACATCAGTCGACTGCCCTCAGGGGCAGTCGACTGATGCCTCAGCTAACGGCTCTATTTCGAGCAGACCAGTCGACTGATGCCTAGACCAGTCGACTGATGCCTAGATCAGTCGACTGATCTTTCTGCGCTGGCAATCGACTGCTCCCTTTGCCAGTCGACTGCCCAACTTACAAGTTCACTCAAACTCACTCTGAAGTCCATCCTTCGTGTATGCCTTGAGGTCTACTTTCTCGGCTTGCCCCTTGAAGTTCTCTTCCTTCGGCTCTCGTCCCTCGAATGCGCACACAAGCCCACGGCTTGCCTCCATGCCATCCTTCGCGTATGCCTTTGAAGTCTACTTCCTCAACTTGCCCTTGAAGTCCTCTTCCTTGGCTCTCGTCCCTCAGATGCAACACTCCATTACTCCCCATGTGTGATTCACCAAGCTCTGCACAACTCAAGCACACATATCAAATCAACATGAAAACCAAACTTAACCATATTGACACACACATAAAAATTCATGATCTACCCAATCAACCTTGGGTCGATTGCACCAACAATCTCCCCCTTTTTGATGTGTGGCAATATGTTTAAGTTAGGTACAAATATAACAATTGAAAATTAAAAGCATAGTATATTAAGACACATATATATGTGTCCTCCCCCTTAACCTATGCTTTATCACAAGATTTTTAATTTCCGCACAAACATAAAAAACTAAGCTAAAATCTAACTTAAACCTTTCATTCTCCCTCTTTGACACCATCAAAAAGATTGCCCCAAGCAATATTACCCTTTGGTATCATTTAGAGACACCTTTTATATTCTGAAAATTCCCAGAAATCAGAAAATGCAAGTACCAATCAACTGAATCAGTTACCAGTCGACTGGCTTTTGCGAATTACCAAGTCACAGAATGTTCAGTCGACTGGTCTCTGTACCAGTCGATTGATACATATCAGTCTAAAATTTCAACCTTTTGAGTTGAAATTCAGAAATGCATAAAAAATTCCATAAAATTCAAAAAAAATATGAAATTTCGCAAACATATTTCTTGTGATGTTTTCTAACAGAGAAAAATAGATTTTCATGAAAAATCTAAATATGTTTGACTTTTTAACCAAAACTCAAATTCTTTGAAAACACTCAATTTTGTATCAAACTTATACCCTAGTTTTGAAATCATGTATTTTGCAAGCCTATGTCATAACAAATAAAACACAGAAATATTTTCAAATCATTTGAAATGTCCAACTATGATCTATGGGCAAGATGTCCATTAATTAAACATTTTCTTTCCTAAAATTGGTTTATTATCACTAATGTGATACATCCAATAACTCATCAAAATGCCACAAGCATAAGTGAATTATTTGTATCATCATAACATCTCATATGCATAAATGTAATCATAAATCAGGCCAATATGAGTGTATCAAAGGTACATCCTATTTAGCCCACTTTATCAAGAATTTCTACTTAGGATAAAATGCTCCCCCTTAATGTCTCAAGTCAACCAAATTTCAAAATTTTAAAATTTTAACAACATGGTTGACTCATCCCAAATCCTCTAACCCTTGAGGATTGATTTTGGCACCCAATAGAAGTGTTTCCTAATTGGGTTGACCAAGTACTCCTTAGAAATCAATTTTTTACTTACGGTCTTGTTCTTTGTTTGTCCTCTTGCAAGTAAACAAGGATAGGTTTTTTCATTGCTAGATTTTTCAAACTCTAACCCTTCTTTCTTGAAACTTGCTCTTTGGCTCTCAATAATCATATATAGGGGTTTTGAGCCAATTTCAAATTTTCTAAGGGCTTTGGTAAGACTATCTACCTTTTCCCTTAATTCCTTATTTTCTTCTTCTAAAGATGAATCATTTGAACTAGAAGAAAAGCCATGCATATTGTCCTTAATTGTCATAGATTCTAATTTTTCCTTTAACATGCAAATTTCATTTTTCAAACACTTAATTTTCTTTATAGCATTAAACAAATCATCATTTGTGCTAGAAATAATTTTTACAAGAGTGGTAGTGGGTAGTTTGTATACCTCACTTATCGAGACGTCCGAATCCGAAGATTGACCTCCCCCTTCACTTGAGCTCCCTTCTTCTTCTTCACTTGAGCTCTTCTCATCTTCGAATGATGTAGATGCTATATCTTCAATTCCCATTAGAACAAAATGAGATACGTGGTGTTCTTCTTCTTCCGATGATGAAGGATCATCCCATGTCACCTTTAAGTTTTTAACCTTCTTACTTTTTTCTTTTGTTTTCTTCTTTTCTTCCTTCTTCTTTTCTTCCTTCTTCTTCAAGAGTGGGCAATCATCCCTTATGTGTCCTTCTTCATGGCAATTGTAGCATATGACCTTTCTTGTCTTACTATTACTTCTTGAATTTTTCCTACCATGAGATTTGTTAAAAGAAAAACTTTTAAATGCTTTCCACATCTTTCTTACCATATACACCTCTTGATCACTATCCATTGAGGCGCATGATTCTTCCGAATCTGATGATGAGTATGAGACCTTCTTCTTCTCTTATTCTACAATAAGAGTTATACTCTTTTCTTTGGTAGACACATTAACTTGTTCATGAAGTTCAAATTCATAAAATAAATCATCAAGTTTTATTAAAGAAAGATCCCTAGAGACTTTATAAGCATCAACCATTGAGGCCCATAAAATGGTTTTAGGAAAAGCCTTGAGGTCCACATGGGGAGTAACTTGTTCTTCGCATATGCCTTGAGGTCCACTTCCTCGGCTTGCCCCTTGAAGTTCTCTTCCTTCGGCTCTCATCCCTCGAATGCGCACACAAGCCCACGGCTTGCCTCCATGTCATTCATCACGTATGCCTTTGAAGTCTACTTCCTCAACTTGCCCTTGAAGTCCTCTTCCTTGACTCTCGTCCCTCGGATGCTACACTTCGTTACTCCCCATGTGTGATTCACCAAGTCCTGCACGACACAAGCACAATATCAAATCAACATGAAAACCTAACTTAACCATATTGATACACACATCAAAATCCATGATCTACCCGATCAACCTTGGGTCAATTGCACCAACAAGATAAATAGGATAGCATTACTATATATATATATATATATATATATAAAGACAAAATCTTACGCTGCACATTTCAAATATTTCTTTGGTTTGAAATTTTTTATGTGTTTAATATTAATACCTAACCCCTAAACCTTAAAGACAAAATCTTATTAGCATAATTGAAAGCTTAAAAAATCATCAAAAAAATAAAAAAAGGAAAAAAAAAAGTTATAGACGAAGTCCGCAGCATAACATATATATATATATATATATATATATATATATATATAGGGTGTAGAGCAGACGATGGATGTATTCTCAGAAATTGACAATGTGATTTCATCCTACCATGTGTCTCCCGCCTGTGTACCTGTATTTATCTCCCTTCATATCCATGGAGTCATCTCTAGGGATGTGGTTGAGGTAGCGAATATATATATATATATATATATATATATATATATATATATATATATATATATATATATAGTGGCGTAGCCACTTGAGTAGCAGGAGTGCGATCGCACAACATTAAAAATAATACTAGGAAGCCCTCCTAGTCACTTTAATAATTGATTCATCATCGTTCGTCATCAGAAAATCGAAATTGATTGAATATTTGGAAAGCTCGTAACCTAAGCTATCCATTGATACTACTTTTATAAGGAAATATTATGACATGGGATGTTAAGTATTGAATTTTAAAAATAAAATTTATAATAATAAATGAATGAACTAAATCATAGAACATGAAGTGAGGTCGTTAGATCCAAATTGGATCAGGTTCAAAATAAATCCAATGGGTAGGTGTGGAGACAAGGATTACATTGATTCAAATCAGAATTGATTTGAATTTGATTTGGTCAAATTATATATTTTTAACCAAGTTTAAGATTTAAACGTGTTCGTCGATTTAAAACGAATTAGGATATCTCTGAGGAAACTTTTTCTTTGATTTTTCTCACTGTGCTCATCCCTCTCTTTTATTTTTCTTTTAACCTTCGTTCTCATTTCCTTCTTCTCCTTCTCTTCTCTAACGATAGTGATGGGGTTGAGTATCCCATGGCTGATGCATGGGCCGAAGAAGCTATGTGGTAAGATATAGCGAGTCTGAGCAATTCTCTTTCCAGAACTCCTGAGACCCTCTCGGGGAGAGGATCCCCTAAGACCCCCCGCGGGTAGACACGCCTCCGGAGATCAAATAAAAGGACGCATGCTCGAGACCACCTCGGGAAGCAAGGTGTTGGTGCAGGAAGTACCATATCGAACCTTGTTTTGATATTGGCAAAGGATTCAAAGTTAAGTGTTATTTGTGATCTAACATACTACTTGAGTGTGCAGATTAAAGTCCTAGCAAAGGACTGCTAGGCACCTAGCGAAGGACTGCTAGGCATCGGAACCCTAAGACCCAGCGACGGGCTGCTAGGCACCTAGCGAAGGGCTGCTAGGAGTCAAAGACCTGGCGAAGGACTGTTGGGCACCAGGTGAAGGACTGCCTGGAACTGAAGACCAGGCGAAGGACTGCTGGGCACCAGGCGAAGGACTGCCTGGAACTGAAGACCTGGCAAAGGACAGCTAGGCACCTGGCGAAGGACTGCTGGGCAAAAGTCCAACCGGAGGAGCCGGTTGGCATCAGGTAAATTCTCCTGAGAGGAGTAGGTGAGGATGCGTTCCCCGTCGAGGGAACAGTAGGCGTCGGTTCGACCTAGGGCTCCATTTTGGAGACCCAAAGTCAGAACCAAGACAGCTAAGGTTGTATAAACCTAATACTTGATTGCTTTGTGTTGTTTTGGACTAACCTGGATGCAGGACCGAAGGAATGAGTTTCTGCAGCTCAGAACGCCTCAAAGGAGAGAGGCAACAGCTGAGTAGGGCGCCTCCAAGGTCAAGGCAAAACAAGTTAAGCAAGAGTACGCTTCGGAAGCTTACTGGGCGGGGCGCCCCCATGCTCCCGGGCGCCCCCAGTGCCCAGGGCGCCCCGGGCTCAAGCCAACGAAGCGGATAAGACTTATCCAGCCGAGAAACCAGCGGATCGGGTCAACCAGGGTGCCCCAGCGTCCCGGGTGCCCCCACGGTCAACTCTCAGCCCTATTCGAGTGGGATAAGGGCTGACCGAGAGTTGCTCGGATCGGGTGACACGTGTGGGGGGGGGGGGGCGCCCCCAACGTTCAGGGTGCCCCGGGAGGCTATAAAAAGCCCCTCGACCCCAAGGCTTCAACTAACACTTCTTTCAATGCAATTTCGCTCTTCTGCTCCAGCGCACTGCTCCGGAAACCTCCCAACTCGAGATACAAGCGCCGACGACGTCCCCCTGCTCCAAAACACAATCCACATCGGACGTCGGTAACGAAGAGCTATTTTTTTATGTTTACTGTACTACTCTTGTAACATATTTCTGTAAACTGTTTTGCGCATATAGAATTGCCCGCAGTAAACGGTCAACGACCGTGGGCCTTGGAGTAGGAGCCGACCGCGACTCCGAACCAAGTAAAATCTTGGTGTTCGTGTGTTATTTTGTTTTTAATTTTTCCGCTGCATATTCTCTTTTTCAAATCGAAAATGTTTTACGATATGCACCCCCCCTCTATCGTTATTCTCGATCCAACACAAGGTGCTCGGGACCCCCCGGGCCAGAATACCCCGAGGCTTCCTCGGGAAAGTGGAGCCTAAGCCACCTTCAACCTCAAATAACAGACCCCCTATTTGCAGCTCCATGGATAAAGTTCGTCAACAATTACGGGAAGGTTATGACCTGTAATCTATGGTCATTATCGCCCTCATCCTTACAGCGGACTAGGTTTAATGACTCAATGGTTGTTACAAAGGTGATCCAGTAACCGAAGATGGGGGGAACTTGGCGAAAAGCGTGGAGACACGTACGACTGCTGCTATAGGTACAAAAGATACTCCAATCTCTCCGGTAAAGGGGGTTAAGCTGTAACGCCCCAAATTTTTCGCTCTAGCGTGGTAATAATGGAACATGTGACCAAGAATAATATTATGAATTTAGTGGGAAAAGTTGTGAATAAAGAAATGTTAGGCATTATCTTGACACGTAGTGGAGGTGTGATAATTATGCTTAGGTATTATATTTAATGTTATGCTTAAGTATCCTACACATGTATGAATGAATAATGATAGGCATATGCATGTGTATGAATTAAATAAGTAGCATTCTCTAGGTGGGCTTTGGTTATGCGAGCTTGGAAAAAATAATAAAAGGAAGAGAAAGCAAAAAAAAGAGGAAGTGTCAAGGATTGAACCTTGGACCTCAAAGAAAAGCCAAGCCTTAAGAATGCATATGTAACCAATTCACCCAGCAAGGGAGTTCTATTAGGAGGAGATGGGAAATCATAGATGAATAGAAGATAAGTGAAGAGACACATGAAAATGAAGAGGCACCATTGAAAGAGGTGGTTACTTTTTCACTCCCTATAAAAGAGCATGGGGAGAGAAATGCCCAAGGCATTTTCGGCCACAAGCCCTCCCCCCTCTTCTAACCAAGCCTTCCCTCTTCTTCCTCTCCCTCACCGAGACCTAGGGTCTCCTTGTAGCCCAAAACCGAGCCCCACAAACCGGAAGAAGAAAAGGAGAAGAACAAGAGGAGTATCAAGCCTAAGAGCCCTTTCTTCTCCAAAGTCTAGAACACATTTTTAAATTTTTTTAGCGCAAGAGGTAAGACTCCCTCACCTACAACATAATAGCCTTGAATGTGTATTTATGATCCCTTATGTTTGCTTGTGATGTTGTGTGGAGAAAATGGAAGAAAAGCCATGTTGTATGTTACGGTCAAGGAAGGTTTTCTCCTCTTTTGTTATGTTTAAGTTTAGATGATGATTCTACATGCTTATTGCTACTTTCTTATAGTGGATGAATGATGAATACATGATGTTTGAGTGCCTTCCATGATGTAAAGGACTTAGAACCTCTCGGCCAAGTGGTGGAGATGGGTAGATGCATGTGTATGGACTAGAGCTTGATCTTATGTGAATTTCCCTTGCTTATGTAATGTTTTAGGTCAAGAAAATTTGTGGAATCTATGCCTTATTAAACCTGTGAATTTCAGCCATCAACTAGAATGAGGACTAAAATAGGTCCAAACTACAAATCATGTACCTAAACTAATATTTAGTGAAGTCTAGACTGCCCTTGTACTTGTAAATGATCTCTTATGCATTTGTTTCCATGTTACATGAATTTTTATGCTATAATACCCTAACTATGAATTTCGGCCAGCAACTAGAATGAAGAATAAAATAGGTCCAAACTACAAATCATGTGCCTAAACTAATGTTTAATGAAGTTTAGACTACCCTTGTACTTGTAAATGATCCCTTGTGTGAAGTGTGCACTTATTTCAATGTTATATGAATTTTATGCTATGAAACCCTACCTATAAAGTTTCGGCCAGCATGTATTAAGATAGGAAAAGAAAGCTAAAACCAATGTTTTGCCTTGATTAAGACAAATATGCTACATGAATGATGTGTTGATAAGACTAGCATGATGTATGCTTCACTTGCATGTTTTTAAAGAAAGATCCTACATTATTATGCTATTTATGTGAATGATTGTGCCATGAAAGTGTGCCTATACTCATGAATGATTGAATGTCTATAGTACATTCATTATGAAAGAAAGAAAAAGGAAAGAATGCATGTATGTATTTTACTTTAAAGTATGGCTTGTACCAGATCTTGAAAAAGATCCACAGTTCTGGACTACCGGAGTTGTCCCTAGGTTGAAAGATAGTATGCCTAGTAACCCTAGTAGGTCGAGACTAGCTACCTCGCATCTATTTAGGGATGCACGCAAAGAAAGAATGGGTACAAGCCGGGGACCCCAATAAAGATGATGTATGCTTATGTTAAAGTATTACTTATTATGTTTTCTAAAGAGCATCCTAATGTTTTTGCAATGCATATGTTTTATGTTTGTATGCATTCATGTACCTTATGTGCCTTATGAGTTTTATGCTATATATGAGATGTTATTTGTCTTTCAAATATACGTGACATGTGGATTTAGTGAGTAGGAAAGAGCTTACTAAGTTTCATACTTATAGTTGATTTCTTATGTTGCAAATCAACATAGAAATTTCTAAAGGAAGGGAAGCTGCAGGAAGGGCTCGTGTGTGTGGTGGTGACTTGGCTGATTGATCCATTTAGTGCCATTATAGACTTAGCACTTATCTTTATAAGAAAACATGTTTTACTACCTTATACTTGATACTTGTTAGCTCTTTAAGAGTTTATTTAATGCATGGATGCTACTAGATACTATGTGATCTTCATACCCCTTCTTGTTGTATGTGTTATACTTATGTTTTATTTTCGCTGCAATGTTTTAGATTCATATGCAATAATATGCGTAAGTTAAGTTAAGTAGGAAAAAGATAATGCACCGCCTTAACAGTAAGGGGCGGGCGTTACATAAGCATTCTCTACAACTCACGCTCTCTTTTCTGTCTTACACCTTTTTCCATCTAGGTACTGACTTGAGCATCGGAGTGGGCTCCCCCGGACAACCTCCGGCGTGTTCCTCTAACGCTCGTGTTGATCTCCCAGGGTGCAGAGTTCCTCCCCTCTTGTCAGCTTCCACGTGGGCAGAACCTCGGTGTCGGGCCATTGTCGTTGACTCCTTCCGGAACAAATTTGACGTCGTCTGTGGGAAACCAGCAAAACACCTGAAGGAGCGCCGATGGCAGAATCGGTGGAAGAACCCGTGATGCAGACACAGGAGGACTGGGATCTCCGCGAAGTCTCGCCAGAGGATCTCGCCCACCCGCGAGAAGATGAAGGACCCAAAGAGGAAAGGAGAGAGGTCGAGAGCGAGGAAGTACAGATTCATCCTCAACATGAGGGGGGGGGGTTACGCACATCACCCTCAACCTCCCGCCGGAAGTAAGAAGTCGTCTCGTAGACTGCTTGCGTAGCCACAAAGACGTTTTCGCTTTGGCCGTCGAAGAAATCAAAGGTATTCCACCGGCGTTGGCCATGCACCACCTGCATGTTACGTCGAGAGCCCGTCCGGTGAAGCATAAACGGAGGCACATTGCCCCTAACCAAGATAAGGCTATTCGAGACGAGGTTCAGAAGTTACTAAAAGCCGGACACATCAGAGAGGTGCAATTCCTGGTCTGGCTGGCTAACGTGGTCCTTGTTCCTAAGCTAGGAGGCAAATGGTGGGTCTGCATTGACTTTCGCGACTTGAACAAAGCCTGTCCCAAAGATTGTTACCTCCTACCTCGGATAGACCGATTGGTGGACTCCACAGCCGGTTGTGAGTTATTCTCAATGTTGGATGCTTACCAAGGCTACCACCAAGTCCCACTCGCTCTCGAGGATCAGGAGAATGTCAGTTTTGTGACGGCCAATGGCACATATTATTATAACATCATGACTTTCGACTTACGCAATGCTGGGGCTACGTACCAGCGGATGATAAACAAAGTCTTCAAACACCAAATCGAGAGAAACATCGAGGTGTATGTGGATTATATCCTAGTAAAGAATGACAAAGGAGGCGACATGATAACCGACTTGGAAGAAACCTTCACCACCCTGAGGTCCAATAGGTTGAAATTGAACCCGGCTAAGTGTTTGTTCGGGGTAAAAAGCGACAGGTTCTTGGGGTACATGGTGATAGAGAGAGGGATCGAAGCCAACGCAGAGAAGGTAAAAGCTATTCTGGATATGCCGCCTCCTCACATCTTCAAGGAGGTACAGTGACTGAATGGAAGAATCACAGCGTTATCCAGATTCATTTCCAAGGTCGCGGACAAGACCCTCCCATTCTTCAAGATTTTAAGAAAGGCCGCCAAGTTCGAGTGGGACGACCAGTGTGAGACAGCCTTTGCCAACTTGAAGACTTATCTCGCCACCCTTCCCATTCTCTACAAACCTATGGAAGGGGAGACCTTGTTTGTCTACCTATCGGCAGCAGAGCAAGCGATAGGGTCGGCGCTAGTTCAAGAAAAAGACTGGGTGCAGTATCTCGTTTACTTCTTCAGACACCTTCTAAAGGACGCCGAAATACGATATACCATGATGGAGAAACTGGCCTATGCCCTGGTCCTAATGGCCCAGCTGTTGGGTTTTTCGGGCCGCGAAAACCGCCTTTTCGTGTCGCGGAAACCCCGAGAACCCAAAGCCATGGATCTCGTGTGAAGAAAAATTCCGAAACAAAAATCACGTATTCATTTCATGCTCAAAACTCGATCTACTCCTAGATCTAAAGAGGGATAAACCATTTTACCTTTGGCACGTGCCCCGCTTAATCCCGCTCGCTCCTTTTGGATGTCGGATCTCTAGGACGTCAAGTGCCGTCCCTCTAGAAGTATCCACGCGAACAAAGTGGATGGAGGAAACCCTTTAGGTGTGCTAGCACCTTTCAAGGGTTCGGCCAAGAGGAGAAGAAGAAGAAGAGCTCCAACACTTGGAGGAGGAAGAAGAGAAGACACACAATGAGAAAAATGGAACAAAATATTGTTTTGTTCTCTCATTGTGGCCGGCCACATAATGGCCATTAATGGCCATTAAGTGGCCGGCCATAATGGCCATTAATGGCCATTAAGTGGCCTGCCATAACCCCTTTTCAATTTGAATTCAAATTCAAATGGGGGGGTTACAACCTTTGGAGATGATGTGGAGCATCATCATTGGTCAAATACCAAGCCAAGTCATTACTTGGTCAAGTCAAGGTGAGGTGACCTTTTGGTCAAGTCAAACATGCCTTTTATGGACTTTCCATATTTAGTCAAGTCAAACTTGACTCCATTTCTTCTCCCATGTCAAGTCTAACTTGAAGTGGAACCAAGTCAAGTCAAACTTGATTTGGATTTGGGTCAAGTCAAACTTGCCTTTTATGGACTTTCCATATTTAGTCAAGTCAAACTTGACTCCATTTCTTCTCCCATGTCAAGTCTAACTTGAAGTGGAACCAAGTCAAGTCAAACTTGATTTGGATTTGGGTCAAGTCAAACTTGTCTTTTATGGACTTTCCATATTTAGCCAAGTCGAACTTGACTTCATTTTTTTCTCCATCTACTTGTTCTTTGCGTGTGACCCTATAGGTTCTTGTAACGTTGGCAATGCTTCTAACCTCTTAGAAACATAAGCAATGAGCGGTATCTAGCAACACATCATTGCTACCCAAGTTATAAGAATGTTGAGATCCAACATCACCGATGTGACTACTAATTATGACTTTCATAATATGTGACAATGTCCTTCTATTGTCGATATCTAGATTGATCTTCTATGAAGCATAGACCGTGTCATCCTCCAATCAATCTATGTGTCTTGAACTCCAAGTAGACTCACTATAATCAAATAAGCTCAATATCTCATATTGCCTTATTTGGGCATGGCCATGCACTTAGTGATCTCACTCTATCAAGACTATGATATCTCTCCCGTCATATAGGAGGGATAGATCCCATCTACATCACTCACATCCCTCCGCATAATTTGTTACATACCCAGTAATCGCCTTTATAGTCCACCCAGTTACGGGTGACGTTTGACGAAACCAAAGTACATAACTCCTTTTGTAGGGAACTATGGTGACTTCAGGTCTAAGGACTAATAGTCATACTAATAGTCACATGAGAAAGTATATGACACTCATATAACGATCCATGATACTTTCTCATGGTGGGTCATTCAGTATACATTCTCCAATGCATACTCATGTGTCAACTTGATATCTCATATCCATGACTTGTGAGATCAAGTCATCGTGTTGACCTACATGCTAGTCTCTATGCATTAACATTGTCCCTGAATGTTAATACTTGACTAGGAATAATTAAGAGTAGTGTTCTCTATATCATCTCACTATCGATTCAACCAATCGATTGATATAGATATGAATCTACTACCAAGGACGTTATTACACTTAGTTATTTGGCACCAATACAAGTAAGTATAATAACCATAATCAAATGCCTTTATATATATATATGAAATATGATACAATGAGTCCATACAACAACCATCACATGATTGGCTCTAGGGCTCTCACTAACACCAGCGGTTAAGGTCATACTTCTTAGCACACCCCATTGTGGTTCTCACCAACAGCTCGCTGGCATGAGTCCTCACTAATCCCAAGGCCTCGGGCAGGTTAATCAAATGGACAACTGAATTAAGTGAGTACGACATCGAATATCAGCCTCGTACCGCTATTAAAGCCCAAGCCCTCTCTGACTTCATGTTGGAGACTGTCCCGGAGGCCGAGACTGAAGGGATGTAGAAGGTCTATGTGGATGGGTCCTCTAACAGCCAACATAGCGGGGGTTGGAGTGTTAATGATTTCCCCTCGGGGAGACGCATTACATATGTCCATCCGACTACACTTCAAAGCTACCAATAACGAAGTTGAGTACGAGGCAATCATAGTTGGCTTGCAAGCAGCTAAGCACATGAGGCCCAGTCGGGTCACTATATATTCGGATTCCCAGTTGGTATCACAGCAAATAAAGGGCGATTTTGAAGTCATGTGCGAGCACCTGCAGAAATATGTATCCCTTTATGAGTAGCTGAAGGCTTCCTTCGGGGAGGTTATTCTATAGAAGATCTCTAGGACTGATAATGTTCGGGCGGATGAGCTAGCCAAACAGGCTAGCTTCATATCCACCTGGCAGCTGAATGAATCTAGTATCACGGAGGGGACAGTTGCGCAAATTAGAGAGGAAGTCGAAGGCGACGATCAGACCGACTGGAGGGATCCCTACGTGGCGTTCTTGCGTAATGGGACCGCTCCAAGCAAGGACCAAGAAAGCCGGCTATTCCGCCGCCAGGCAGGCAGATTCACGCTGGTGGGTGATCAACTGTGTAGGAGGGCCATTGCGCGGCCTCTCCTCAAGTGCATCAGACCGAGGAGGCTAACTACATGATGAGAGAGGTATATGAAGGCATCACATCGGAGGAAAATCCCTATCCCGGAAGATCCTTTTGGTAGGGAACTTTTAGCCTACCTTGCAGGCTGATGCCCTCAAATTCGTGGCTGGGTGCGAAGCCTGTCAAAAATATCAACATGTGACTCACCGTCCGACGGAGCCCTTGCAAATTTCTACTGTGTCTTGCCCTTTCGATCAATGAGGGATGGACATCGTGGGCCCCTTTCCCATTGGGCCCCAGCAGAAGAAATTTCTGCTGGTTCTCGTGGATTACTTCTCGAAATGGGTCGAAGCCAAGCCTCTGGCCAACATTACGGAGGCGGCAGTGATGAAAGTCTTATGGAGGGACATTGTCTGCCGATACGACATCTCTCACAAGCTGGTGTCGGACAATGGAAGACAATTCTCCAGACGCAAGCTAAAAGAGTGGTGTGAAGGGTTAGGTATTCAGCAAGCCTTCACCTCGGTCGCATACCCGCAGAGCAATGGACAAGCCGAGGTCATCAATCGAGAAATCCTGCGGGGACTCAAGATCAAGCTAGACCACATCGGAGGCAGCTGGGTTGAAGAACTCCCCAGCATCCTGTGGTCCTACCGTACTACCCAGCGGGAAGGAACAGGTGAGAGTCCTTTCCAACTGGTCTACGGAGCTGAAGCCGTCATCCCAGTGGAAGTAGGGGAAGAGTCTACCTGACGGCAATACTATCACAAGGAAGACAATAATCAGGAACGACTGATTGACCTAGACCTCATCTCGGAGGTTAGGGACAAAGTCGCGGCCCGGTTGGAAGCATACCAGTGAAGAATGCAGCAAGCCTATAACCGCCGGGTGATCACTCGCCGCTTTGAAGTAGGAGATAGAGTCTGGAAAAGGATCAAACCGGTTGGCGACCCGGGGAAGCTGGAGCTGCAATGGGACGGACCATACATGATCATCAAAAAGCTCACCGGAGGTAGCTATTATCTAGAAGACAATAAAGGCAAGAGACTGGAAAGGCCCTGGCACGCCAATCATCTGCGCCCTTATCATACCCGGTGAGGTATTGCATTGTTCGTTTACCGGCTGTATTCTTTATTTTCACCGCCTAGCAGTTCAATAAATCAAAAATGCAAATGGAATAATATGCGGAAAACGTTGAATCCTTATCTCCGTAAAACCCTACTGCCTCTCGGTGAGTAGGCTTAGCCTTGGAGCTACACATGCCCGGTCAAGAGCTATAAAACCCTACTGCCTCTCGGTGAGTAGGCTTGGTCTCGAAGCTGCACATGCCCGACCAAGAGCTATAAAACCCTACTGTCTCGGTGCTGCACATGCCTGGCCAAGAGCTGTAAAACCCTACTGTCTCTCGGTGAGTAGGCTTGGCCTCGGAGCTGCACATGCTCGGCTAAGAGCTGTAAACCCTACTGCCTCTCGGTGAGTAGGCTTGGCCTCGGTGTTGCACATGCCCGACCAAGAGCTGTAAAACCCTACTGCCTCTCGGTGAGTAGGCTTGGCCTCAGAGTTGCACATGCCGGCCAAGTGCTGCAAAACCCTACTGTCTCTCGGTGAGTAGGCTTGGCCTCAGAGCTGCATATACCCGACCAAGAGTTGTAAAACTCTACTGCCTCTCGATGAATAGACTTGGCCTCGGTGCTGCACATGCTCAGCTAAAAGCTGCAAAACCCTACTGCCTCTCGGTGAGTAAGCTTGGCCTCAGAGCTGTACATACCCGACCAAGAGTTGTAAAACTCTACTGCCGCTCGGTGAGTAGGCTTGGCCTCGGAGCTGCACATGCCCGACCAAGAGTTGTAAAACCCTACTACCGCTCGGTGAATAGGCTTGGCCTCAGAGCTGCACATGCCCGGCCAAGAGCTGTAAAACCCTACTGCCTCTCGGTGCTGTACATACCCGGCCAAGAGCTGCAAAACCCTACTGCCTCTCGGTAAGTAGGCTTGGCCTCGGAGCTGCACATGCCCAGGCAAGAGCTGTAAAACCCTACTGCCTCTCGGTGAGTAGGCTTGGCCTCGGAGCTGCACATGCCCGGGCAAGAGCTGCAAAACCCTACTGCTTCTCGGTGAGTATGCTTGGCCTCGGAGCTGCATATGCCTCGCCAAGAGCTGCAAAACCCTACTGCCTCTCGGTGAATAGGCTTGGCCTCGGAGCTGCAAATGCCCGGCCAAGAGCTGCAAAACCCTACTGCCTCTCGGTAAGTAGGCTTGGCCTTGGTGCTGCACATACCCGGCCAAGAGCTGCCAAACTCTACTGTCTCTCGGTGAGTAGGCTTGGTCTCGGTGTTGTACACGCCCGGTCTGGAGCTGTAAAACCTCACTATCTCTCGGTGAGTAGGCTGAGCCTAGGTGTTACGCAGATCTGGCCAGAAACTAATCATTCGAGAGGGGACAAGAAGTTACTAAAAATATAAAAAGTCTATTAATGATGGCAGCCAGGGAGGAAACAATTACTACAGGAGAGAATTTGAAAAAGAAGAAAATGCAATGGACAAGAAGTGGTCGGGGAGCCCGTGCCCCACGTCAGGAAGGTTTCTATAGATTCTGCTCTTCAGGAGGAAGATCATCCCAGACCCGTTGGACAGTGATAGCGCTCAAGTTTGAACCTGGTTTCAGTAGCTGATCCTTTTCCAACTGGCAAATAGCGCCATGGATGCCCTGTTTGAGGCGCTTCAATGCCTGCACAGCTACAACCTCGGCGTACTCTTCCGATTGCAGGAATTTAACTTTAAACTCCGCCTCGGCCCTAGATAGTTGGGTTGCGTGCTCACTCTGCTGCTGCTCTGACTGGGCCTCAGCCTCCCCCTTGGTGATCTTCAACGTCGCCACCTCATGGAGCAGACAATCCTGAGCCTCCTGCATTTCCTGGAGCTTCTGGGCAGCGGCTGAAGCTTGAGCCTCGGCATGAGTAACCTTCTCCTGAAGGTTATTGGCATAAGCGGCTGATAGCTCTAGGTCATATTCTTGCATAGTTAGCAGACGTTCTCGCGCGTCGTGCCGAGCCTCCAGGGCTTTCTTTGAGGACTCTAGGAGTTGGATTTGATTGGACAACTCCGTCGTTTATGCCTAGAGCTGCTCCCACTCCTGGGATAGTTTCTGCAGGTCCTTGGCCAGGGCTTGGTTCTTCTCAGACCCAATGCATTCTCGGACTTGATAGCCCTGTATAGTATCCTCATAAGCTAGTAGAGTATTGAGATAGTGCTCGATCTTCACCCGGAGCGCTTAGCTAACCTCCAACTACAGGAGGCCAGCCTCGCGGGCTCAGCCCACCTCTACCTCGCCTATTGCTACTCGCTGAAGGAGGTCTTCCATGACCCCCCCCCCCCCCCGGAGCACAACAGACGGCTCGTAGCGGCACAATTAGAGGCGACCTACCATCAAGAACAGAGATAGTCAATGCAAAAGGCACTGAAATAAATAGGAAGTGCGCCAAAACACTCACTGTCAATAGAGATTGATGAAATAGGCCCAGGTATTGGGCTGATCCAGCTACCCACCATGGTAGAACGGGAGGAGAAAGAATTCCTTCAGCAGGGAGCCCTGACTGACTGGGAACATCTTTTGGGTCGGGAACATCTTCTTCTGAACTTGAAGCCCTCGGCAAATCCTCAAAAGCGATCCCCTTTATCCAGATGGATTGGGAACGACTTGTCGTTTTCTTCTTCGCCATTGGGGCCTTCCGGGGGAGGCTGGGCAGGTCCTTGGACGCCTTCTTGACACGAGGAGCAGCCAGAGGGCCTACCGAGGGAGTCAGGGCATTGACAACGGAAGTAGCGGTCTCAACGGCGGAGGAAGAAGATCCCTCCCGAACTCTCGGAGACCGTGAAGACGCGTCCTCGGGGGCAGCAAAGTGCAACAACTCTGGGGATAGGCCCTTCTTCAACCTCTTCAAGGGGTGATCCTTCCGGGATAAACGCTCCTGCCGCCTCTTCTTGGGCGTGTGGGTCTTTGAAGGTGTGATAGATGGAGGGGGGCAGCTTCCCCCTCCAGGGCCTCGGTGGTAGAAACAGGTGAACCCCCTTCGAGGTCCGCTGGCAACTCTGATGCTCCAACATATCGGGGGGCCTCTGGGGCGACTCGGGTGGCGGAGGGCTCATCCACGCCCTTGCAACCCTCAGTGGAGATTCCTACAGAAGCAGAAGATGCTGAACCTGGGACCAGCGCCTGTTCGTTGGCCTGGTCCCACTTCAGGAGTTGATTCATCACTCGGGAGAACATGACGTTGTTGGGACCGGGTGCATGTTGACATGGATGCGGGATCGTAATTTTAAAATTAATTACGTGCAGCCGAAGGTTTAGCATAAATAATTTCTCAAATTATTTAACCACACATCTAAGCATGCAATTTTATCTTGTGTAGACATGATCATATATTTAAAATTTTTTGCAGAAACATAAACTAATTTACGTATTACCTCGCATAACTCAAAGGAAGGGACGAGATCCAACCGTAAGCGTCCCTTAGAAGCTCCGCCTCTATTTGCGTCCACGCCAAGTGTCTTCGGGATGACTTCACAAAGCCACGAGTTTCGTGTTCTCGAGAACTACTAGATTCTCCGAGAACGCGACAAGAAAACCCAAGAGAGAAGTCGGAAGACTAATCACAAAAGGATGGTCGGAATCAAAATTCCGACGAAGCAAAAGAAGAGGCTTGCGGCAAAAAAATCCTTGCGGCAAACTCTAATTCCGGCAGCACCTTCTTCCGGCCAAGAGATGGCCGGAGCTTCCTTCTCCGGCAGCAGGTGGTGGTCGGCAGGGAAAGGGCAGGGGCGGCCGGCTGGTGCTCCTTCTTGGGGCTGGTTGGCGCACGGCAAGAAGGGGAGAAGAGAAGGAGAGAAAGAGAGGGAGAGAGCCTATGTCTTCATCTCTTTGATTCACACCCAAGCCTTGCCTTGGGTCCTTTATATAGTGGCCTCTCAACCATCAAACCTCTCAAATATGGAATAACTTATTCCATCATGCCAAGTTTGATTTTATATCATGGTTAAAATCATATTTTAATTCATGATAAAAAATCAATCAAGTCTCTTTTCTCCTATGGAATAAATTTCCTTATCATGGTAAATCAATCCATGATTGATTTTATAAAATAAATCAATCCATGGTTCATTTTAATTTCCATGAAAAATAAACCAAACCTTGGATTATTATATAAAAATTTATATCATCCATAATTTTATAAAACAAACCACACTTGGTTTATTTTATAAATTGAACCAAAAACTTGGTTCTCTCCCTTTGTTGTGGCCGGCCAAGCAAAGAGGATGGAGGCCTTCTTTGGCCGGCCCATCCAAGCCAAGCCCCAATGAATTAAACTTATTTAATTCATCTATTAAGTCTTCAAAAGACTTAGCCATTTTACGCTTCTGATGCGTCTCTGAAAAATTCAGATTCGACTTATCGTTTGGCTCAACCAAACTTAATCTCTCTTGATTGGAAAATCCAATTTTCAACTCGTTTTAAATCCCTCGGATTACTCGTAGTGCGTGTGACTAAATAGGCTTTCGATTTATGTTGGCCGTCTATAATTAATCAATTAATTATAGAGCGATCATGAGTGGCACCTAGTAGTACATCATGATCCCCAATTAATCGAAAGATCAACGGTTGACCTCAGAAACAATTCTGAAACCCTTCAGCAGCTATAATGAATCGTGCCCCATTCCCTTCACCATCTTATACCCACTTGGTTCAGGACATGGTCTATGTGTGTCAGTCCCCACTAGGCTGACTACGTCACACCTAGCCCAAGTAACGTTTTCTCATCCTACGGATTCTAATTACTCTTATGTATTTAAGAGATTCATACTCTGAACATGTCATGCTCTGGCCAGATGCTTCGAGTAACAATCCAACAATAGGCCTCGGGTATACATCTCCTCGCAAGGAGTGGTGATTCCTTTGTAGGCTGTTCAAACATCTTCGGGCACTTCGGCTTATACCCAATCATCCTGGGTCCACACCTCCTTGGAGACGCTTGCTTAAGATGTCAAAGTATAAGTCTCCATGACCAAGATGACTTGAACACCGCAAGTCAAAGGAACATCGCACTTAAGCTGCAGTAAGAACTTCACTGACATATCTATATGTAGACTACCATATGAAGTTTTACAGCCAGTCACTCCAATGAACTAGTTCCCTTAACTAGCATTCATGTTTATCTTCGGACATCTCAATGTCACCAGCCAGTGAGAATCAGCTGATTAGAGAATAACCCATGCTAGTCTCAACAGAACTGATAGTGTCCGTATTTATCAATTCATCGATTAGGGACAATTTCAATACTTCACAATTGCAAATGTAGAGATAATCACTAGTTGTGAATTCAATACAAATTCTCTCATGCTGTGAATTGTATTGCGGACATTCAGTCAATGAGTTTAAGATCTCAATCAAATACACAAGCATGTATACTCAAATAGTGAATATTCATTTATTAAAATAAATGATTACAATCATAAGGCGATTGCCTTAGGACATTTCTCTCATATCACTAACAAACTCCCACTTGGTCTAATGTCAATCGCTACGGTACCCAATACCACAGGCTCTAACATGACCCCAAACTTACTTTGAGGCAAGGCCTTAGTTAAAGGATCCGCTGAATTCCTTTCAGTGGGAATTTTCTCAATTTGTATATCATTCCTACTTATAATCTCTCTGATCAGATGATAGCGGCGAAACACATGTTTGGATCGCTGATGAGACCTTGGTTCCTTTACTTGTGCAATAGCTCTATTGTTGTCGCCGTAAATCAGTATTGCTTCATCAATAGTTGGAACCACACCAAGTTCTGAGACAAACTTCTTGATCCAGACTGCTTCCTTTGCTGCTTCCGAAGCTGCAATATATTCCGCTTCCGTGGTAGAATCCGCTACGGTGTCTTGCTTGGAACTCTTCCAACTTATTGTGCCTCCATTCAAAATAAATACGTATCCGGACTGAGATTTGGAGTCATCCTTATCTGTCTGGAAATTGGCATCTGTATACCCACGTATTACCATATCACCTTCTCCATATATTAGGAACACATCCTTAGTGTTTCTTAAGTACTTGAGTATTGTCTTGACAGCCGCCCAATGATCCATTCCTGGATCAGACTAGTATCTGCTTGTGACGCTCAGAGCATACGATACATCGGGCCTAGTACATAACATAGCATACATGATAGATCCTATCGCGGATGCATAAGGAATCTTATTCATGCAAATCCTCTCGTCTCCTGTGTGCGGACACATAGACTTCGAAAGGTTGATCCCATGCCTGATGGGAAGGTAACCTTTCTTGGATTCCGACATGCTAAACCTTTCTAGCACTCGGTCTATATATGTAGGCTGCGAAAGACCAAGCAACCGTTTTGATCTATCTCTATAGATTCTAATCCCAAGGATATAGGTTGCTTCTCCCAGGTCTTTCATGGAGAAAGTTTTGGACAACCAAATTTTAACTAACTGTAAGACCGATATATCGTTTCCTATAAGTAATATGTCATCGACATATAACACTAGGAATACGACTGCACTCCCACTAACCTTCTTGTACACACAATGTTCGTCAGGATTTTGTGAGAAATCAAACTCTTTGATTGTCTCATCAAAACGGATGTTCCAGCTCCTGGATGCTTGCTTTAGTCCATATATGGATCGTCGAAGCTTGCATACTTTGGTTTTATTAATCGATGTGAAACCTTCAGGTTGTATCATGTATACATCCTCAAGCAGGTTTCCATTAAGAAAAGTTGTTTTCACATCTATTTGTCATATCTCATAATCATAATGAGCTGCTATGGCCAGGAGCATCCGAATGGATTTAAGCATAGCTACTGGCGAATAGGTTTCGTCATAATCAATTCCTTGTTTCTGACGATATCCTTTTGCCACTAATCTAGCCTTAAAGGTAACAACATTACCTTCCATGTCGGTTTTTTTCTTAAAAACCCACTTGCACCCTATGGGCTTAATCCCTTCAGGTGGGTTAACCAAGTCCCATACTTGATTTTTGTACATGGAATCCATTTCCGACTTCATGGCTTCAAGTCATTTATCCCTTTCTGAATTTTTCAGAACATCTTCATAATTGATAGGTTTGTCATCGTTAATGAGTAACATGTCGTTCGATTCACTTATGAGAAATCCGTATCTCTCTGGAATATTACGTGTCCTATCAGACCTACGAAGAAGTGGTGTTGTTTTAGGTTCAACTGATAGCTCATCATTATGAGTTATTGGTTGTGGGTCTAGACTAGGTGTCTCTGTAATGTCTATTGGAGTTTCTTAAACTTCTTCAAGTTCAATGCTACTCCCACTGTTTTCTTGTAAAAGAAATTCTTTTTCTAGAAATACAGCATGCCTTGAAACAAACACCTTTTGTTCCAAGGGATGATAGAATTGGTAACCTTTCGTTTCCTTAGGGTATCCAATAAATAGACATTTATCAGACTTAGCATCCAATTTGTCTGATACAGCCCGCTTTACATAAGCAGGACAACCCCATATCTTTAGGTGAGATAAATGAGGTTTCTTACTATTCCACGTCTCATATGGAGTAGTAGAGA
>JAGFNQ010006768.1:0-36773 GCA_024364735.1 Boesenbergia rotunda | reverse complement strand
ATCCTTTGTAGGCTGTTCAACATCTTCGGGCACTTCGGCTTATACCCAATCATCCTGGGTCCACACCTCCTTGGAGATGCTTGCTTAAGATGTTAAAGTATAAGTCTCCATGACCAAGATGACTTGAACACCGCAAGTCAAAGGAACATCGCACTTAAGCTGCAGTAAGAACTTCATTGACATATCTATATAGATAACATATGAAGTTTTAAAGCTAGTCACTCCAATGAACTAGTTCCCTTAACTAGCATCCATGTTTATCTCCGGACATCCCAATGTCACCAGCCAGTGAGAATCAGCTGATTAGAGAATAACCCATGCTAGTCTCAACAGAATTGATAGTGTCCGTTTTTATCAATTCATCGACTAGGGATATTTTCAATACTTCACATTTGCACATATAGAGATAATCACAAGTTGTGATCCCATCACAAATTCTCTTATGCTGTGAGTTGTATTGCGGACATTCAGTAGATGAGTTTAAGATCCCAATCAAATACACAAACATGTATACTCAAATAGTGAATTATCATTTATTAAAATAAATGTTTACAATCATAAGGCGATTGCCTTAGGACACTTCTCTCATATCACTAACACAGGGATAGATAGTGGATGATGCATGGGATAGTGACATGCATCATTATTGCACGTAGCATAGGGGACGACCTTTGACTCCCTGGAGGTTGAGATGGGCCGTCGTACTTGCTACTCATGTAGGGGCATATGTAGGCGACCTTTGACTACCCTAGTGGTTGAGATGGGCCGTCAGACCTGCCACATGACCTGTCGTGCAGCCCCGTTGGCGAACCCGGGCACTGCAGCATGTCCCCTACCTATCCGATGATAGTGAGGGACGTTTAGAGCGTTACTCCACCCGATGGTGGGGTATGTTTATGGTCTCCGACCCTACCCATTCGGTGTCGCGTGTACCGCCTTATAGACCGTCTGTTCGTGCAGGGAAGACCAGGTCAGAGCCCTACCCACTCGGTTCGTGTGCTTCCGCGACCTATATCGACTGGTGTCAGGGGTGTCCCATGTTGCATCATGAGCATGCTCTGCATCTCTGCACTTGGTTGTGTTTGCTGCACTTGATTGTTGCACTTGGTTGACATGCATACTACCGGGTTTGGATCGACGCAGGTAGATATGTAGTTCCTTTACTGCTTATGGTTCAGTTCTGCATTTCTTTTTACTGCAGTTATCTTCAGTATTGTGATAGATAGATAGACAGTGACTTATTGTTATTATTTCTTCCTATGCATATCAGACTGTATTCGCTGAGTTCTTAGGACTCACCCCGTTAGCTCCCTGTTTTTATTTCAGGATGATTGTCTGGAGTGCCCGGTAGCCTGTCCCAGTTTGTGTATTTCTTCGAGATGATTCCGGGATGTCTCTTTTACTTTGTTGGTTGTGGTATATGTTGGTACCCTTTCCTTTTATTCGTTTTGTTTCTTTTCACTTCCGCTGTCATATGTTGTGATCTGTTGTGTCATCCATTTGACGGCAGTATAGTTGTACTTTTGTGTGCCATGGAGGCCCTCGATTCCGTTTTGGTTTTGTGGTAAGTCGTACCGGTACGCAGCTTTGTTGTCGTTTTCGTTTCCGCTTTATATAGACGCTTGTTCCAGCCCTATAGGCTGCGGTACAAGCAGGCTGAGATAGTCGTGGTGATTAGGTTTTTGGATTGTCCGCCAGGACAAGGGAGTAGCTGTTCGATCGGTATCGAACAAGCGGCTCCTCGGGGCGTGACATGATAAGACTAATGCCTCTTGCTTTGAGTGTGGTAGGAAAGGGCACTTCAAGAATGAGTGTCCGAAACTAAAGAAGAAGGAGGAGAAATCCAAGAGGAAAGAAGAAAAAAACAAGAAGAAGAAGAAGGCCTTGAAGGCCAGTTGGGATGAGTCATCTTCTAGCTCATCCGATGAAGAGAAGGAGGAGAAGAGCACAAGGCATGTGGCACTTATGGCTCTTGGAGAGGAAAGCTGTGATGAATCTTCAAGTTCCTCAAACGCGGCTTCATCATCTTCGGATGATGAAGAGGTAACTTCTCCCGAGCTTGAAAAGTGTTATAGAGCAATTGCATGTTTAACTAGTATGCTTAAGAAGTCAAAAAATAAGGTTAAAGCATTGCAATTAGAAATTGATCAATTGAAGTTATCTAGGGATGATAACGTTGATGATTTGCATATTGAATTGTTAGAAGATGAGATTAAATCATTGAAATTTGAGGTTGAAAATTTGAAATCCTCTAAGGTTGAGGAAGTGAATGACTTGCATGATGAGTTACTAGTAGAAGAAAACCAATCATTGAAGAGTGAAGTTGAGAGACTCAAGAATATTCTTGAGAAGTTCTCAACTAGCTCTAAAACCCTAGACATGATCTTGAATGCCCAAAGGGCAGTCTACAATAGGGCAGGTATTGGTTACCGTCCCAAAGAACCCTCATTCGTGTCTCTTATGTCTAGGACTGATATGAGACAATCTAGGACACCCAAGGTTCAAAAGAAAGTTGTCAAGGCATGGGTGCCTAAGTCTTGTTTAGTTGATGCTTTAGGTCCCAAGGTTTGGGTACCTAAAACTTCTATTTTTCGAATTGTGTAGGTTATAATTGAGGGGGAGCATCTATCAACTTGGTTCGTTGATAGTGGATGCTCCAAACACATGACCGGGGATAGATCATTGTTTACCACACTTCACAAGAAAAGTAGAGGTAATGTTTCATTTGGTAACAATGGTAGTCTTAAGGTCATAGGAATAGGAGACATTCAAATATCCGAATGTCTTAGAATTTCAAATGTCCTTCTAGTCAAGGGGATGAAATTTAATCTCCTATGTGTGAGTCAATTGTGTGACACGGGTTACACAATTGATTTCCAACCAAGTCAATGTCTAGTTAGACAACATGACACCTTGGACACGGTACTAGTAGGAACAAGAGTAGACAATATTTATCAAGTTTCATTTAAAAGTGCTACTAATGTTTCTGCTATGTGTTTCATGTCAAATGAAGAAGAGTCCATCCTTTGGCACCGGAGGCTAGCACATGTGCACATGAAGAACATCCGGAAGTTGGCCAACAAGGGATTAGTCCATGGCTTACCAAGCATCAAGTATGAGAAAGATAAACTTTATGATGCATGTCAAATGGGTAAGCAAACAAAATCTGCACATAAAGGTAAAAGCGCTGTAAGTACTTCTACTGCATTAGATTTACTTCACATGGATTTGTTTGATTGTAGTACCATCATATCTTTGAATGGAAGTAGATATTGCTTTGTGATCATTGATGATTTCACTAGATATACTTGGACCTACTTTTTAAAATATAAGGACCAAACCTTAGATGTTTTTATTTCTTTTTGTAGAAGAGTTGAAAATGAAAAATCATTAACTATTAAGACAGTAAGAAGTGATCATGGAGGTGAATTTCAAAATCAAAGGTTTTTAGAATTTTGTCAAGATAGAGGTTATAGACATGAGTTCTCTACTCCTAGAACACCACAACAAAATGGTGTTGTAGAGAGGAAGAACCGTGTTCTTCAAGAGGCTGCACGAAGCATGCTTAATGAGTACTCACTCCCGAGTTACTTATGGGTTGAAGCTGTAAATACAGCTTGCTATGTGCAAAACCGGGTCCTCATTCATAGGTTTTTAGGGAAGACTCCCCATGAACTTTGGTTTGGGAAACCACCTACGGTTAAACACCTTAGGGTGTTTGGTTGTAAGGTGTTCATCCTAAACACCAAGGATCATCTTGGAAAGTTCACGGCAAAGGCTGATGAAGGGATACTGGTCGGGTATTCTCTCGTTAGCAAAGCCTATCGAGTCTACAACAAGAAGTCTAGATTAGTTGAAGAGTCTTCTGATGTGGTTTTTGAAGAAATTCCAAAATCAAGTGACCAATCAGAAAATGTAGAAGGAGTCCAACTTGAACTTAGGAGACTAAGTTTGAATGAAACTCCAAGTGTTGTTGATGGTGATGAGTCTGATGACGGTGAACCTAGACCACCCATAGATCAGCCGGATCCTGAGGCTGAACTTGTGTCTGGTGAACCCATTCAAGAAGCACCACCAACACCAAGGCAAACTAGATTAGCCTCTAGTCATCCCCAAGACCAAATTGTTGGAGACATCCATCATGGGGTTAGAACTAGATCATTCTTTCGGAATGAGGCTAATGAAGTTCCCTAATTTCCGAAATTGAACCTAGAAAAATTGATGAAGCATTAAATGATCCCGATTGGATCATTGCAATGCAAGATGAACTAGGTCAATTTGAAAGAAGTCAAGTTTGGGACTTAGTCCCTAGACCCAAGAAGACCACCATCATTGGAACCAAATGGGTCTTCAAGAACAAATTGAACCATAAGGGAGAAATCATTAGAAACAAGGCACGCTTGGTAGCCAAGGGCTACAGTCAAGTTGAAGGCCTTGATTATGATGAAACTTATGCTCCCGTGGCGCGATTAGAGTCCATCCGATTGATGCTAGCATTTGCTGCGCATCGTGGCTTCAAATTATTCCAAATGGATGTCAAATCGGCCTTTCTAAATGGTTTGATTAGAGAAGAGGTCTACGTCGAACAACCTCCGGGGTTTGAGAATACCGAATTTCCAAACCACGTGTTCAAGCTCAAAAAGGCACTTTATGGCCTTAAACAAGCACCCCGGGCCTGGTATGAGCGGTTGTCGACATTTCTAATTGAGAAGGGCTTCGTTAGAGGCCAAATAGACCCTACACTATTTCTACGAAGAGATGGTGACAATATATTTGTAGCCCAAGTATATGTCGATGACATAATTTGTGGCTCAAACAACAAGGGCTATTTAAATGAGTTCATTGGACACATGGAGAGTGAGTTTGAAATGAGTCTAGTGGGAGAGTTGACTTTCTTCCTTGGACTTGAAATCAAGCAAACTCGCGATGGTATCCATGTGCACCAATCAAAGTATACACAAGAAATGCTTCGAAAATTCAATATGAGTGATTCAAAGGAGGTAACCACTCCCATGGCCACAAACACAAGATTAGACAATGACGAGAGTGGTAAACCCGTTGATTTGACTCAATATCGAAGCATGATAGGTAGTTTGCTATACCTCACAGCTAGTCGACCGGATATTCTTTTTGCTGTGGGTATGTGCGCTAGGTATCAAGTCTGTGCCAAGGAATCTCATTTAATCGCTGTTAAGCGAATTTTGAGATATCTCAAAGGCACAATAGGGAGTCTTTGGTACCCCCGTACCGAATCATTTGATTTAATTGGCTATACGGATTCCGACTACGCTGGATGTAAGTTGGACCGGAAGAGCACAAGTGGGGGCTGCCAATTCTTAGGTTCGTCCTTAGTAAGTTGGTCAAGTCGGAAGCAACATTGTGTTGCTCTCTCCACGACCGAGGCAGAATATATTGCTATGGGAGAGAGCGTATCACAATTGTTATGGATGATACATACTTTAGAGGACTATGGACTGAGTTACAAGGGTGTACAAGTGTTATGTGATAACATTAGCACAATTAACCTAACCAAGAATCCAGTCCATCATTCTAGGACTAAACACATTGAGGTGCGTCACCACTTCATTAGGGATCATGTAGCTAGGGGGGATATTGTACTCTCACATGTAGAGTCCAAATCAAACCTAGCTGACATTTTCACTAAACCACTCCCCGAAAATGAATTTAGTTTCCTAAGAAGGGAGTTGGGAATGTGTCGCGCTTCGTGAATTTCAAATTGCATTCAAACCCTTCATGATTATTTTGAAATTGTTGGGAAATAATTGGGTAACTTTGGGGACATCTCACACAAACTATAAGGTTTAACAAAACGTTTTTGTTTGCTAGATATGGGGTGAGATGTTAGGATCAACTAGATTTCTCAAAATGTCAATGCATCCCTTGAGAAATTAAGTTGACGAGATAATAATCACTTTGGTGACCAAGTGTGGGGAAAACCAATGCATAACACATGTGTATTTGGCTCCATGATCACACTTGGACATTCCAATCAAGGCAACTTGATTGGAAACCTGAATTTGATACAAACTTAGTTGAAATTGCTTGAATGATTGTTGATTGAGTTTGACTCCATTAGGATGGATCAAAGTGATTGTTGAACCTATAAGGACTTTTGATTCTTGTTTAGGAATCAATTTTAGTCATGAGATCATGTCCAAGTTTGATAAACTTCATCAGATCTCGTTGGAAAAATTCTGAAAATCTGAAACTGCACATTTCAGATCGTATCAGGGAGTTTCAGGAACCCTGATCGGTCACCGGACCGATCAGGCATAAGGCTGATCGGTCCCCGGACCGATCTGGCTTCCTCTTGCATTGATCGGTCCACAGACCGATCAGAGGGACATCAGTGACTTTACGAAATTCTGATCAACCTTACTGAGCCAGCCTGGATCGGTCCCCGGACCGATCTGGCACCCTGCTGGGACCGGTCCACAGACCGATCAGGGGGTTCACAGTAAGCCTCCCGAGCCTACTGATCTCTCCCTGATCGATCAACCGATCGATCAGGAGCTTGCCTGATCGGTCACCCGACCGATCAGGCTCGGTTCAGTCCGATCAGGCTGGAGCCTGATCGGTCTGGGCGTTTCCAGATCGAACGGTGATCCGTTCAAACGCATTAAATTCTGGTTGGTGGACCGATCCACCAACCGATTAACTCCTTCGAAACTTCTCATTGCCAAACCCTAGCGCCGAAAAACCTCCCACCTGTGCAATCTTTGTGTCGTGCGAAAGCTCTCCCAGTGCTTTCTTCTTCCTCGAGAGAGTCTCCGCGCGTGCAGTCCTAAGGAGTTCTTCCGGGCTCTGTTTTCTTCCTGCTTCCTGCGACGTTTTCTCGCTGAAGGGCCTTACGATCTTTCTCTTGCGCCGGGTTTTCTCCTACTCAAGCTTGTTTTTCCAACCTCCAAGAACTTCACAAATGGCACCTAAGTAAGTATTTGTCTCAGTTTTTCTTTCAAATCCGTTCATAGATTATGTTGTGAGGCTAACCATGTTTTGATGTTTGCTCTTATTGTTGTGCCGTGACCTTCTTGTGTTGGCCGTGATCCACCTTTGCCATACTCCATCTTTGATCAACTCTTACATTTGTAATCTGTTGGTTTGTCGTGATCTTGTCTACCGTGTGTCGTTGTTTAAACTATGATCATGACTTGCCTTGTGATCGTTTGATTATTGTGTCGGGATCAAATATTGGGTCTATGATTAAACTTTTGTTCTTATGATCTCTTCAATCTTGTCCAATTGATTTAATCTTGTGCCATGATCAATTTGATTCTTTAGAAAATCTTCCAAGGGCAAAGAAGCTACTGAGGGCAGCTCGAGGGGGAAAACCCCTCTTCACCTGCGCCCTCAAGAAGGCCTCATCCCTCTTCTAGCTCTCGATTCCCAAATGCGGCCTGTGAACAGGCCTTCCAGTCGAGGACTTTTAAAATGCTACCCTGCCGATCAACAGATGTCCCTTTCCTGACTGAGTATTGTCTATCGGTCATGGAGATAGTCATGTATTACAACCTTGGCTTTCTCCTCTCTCTCAAAAGAACTATCAATTATGACATCGTCTCTGAATTCTATAACAATCTTCAGCAGGGACCTCAAGGAGGCTTCGAGTTCACCACTCGAGTTGCCAAGAGGAACCTTGACTTATCTTACGAGATCCTGGACGAGTACTTGGGTGGTCGACGATCACCAAATCTGTATTCGATCTACCCTGAGCTTCCTGATCCTTTATTGGCACCTTTCTCAGATGTTACCCCGGACTCCATCTATCAGCATTTCTTTGGTCGTCCTCGCCCCGCCGGGCTTGATGAGTTGGGTCCTGTTTTCCCTACTTTTGCAGCCCTACGACTTGCTCCAGCTGACTACATCCTTTTCAAGATAATCACAAATTGCATCTTGCCCATCACCTCCAAGCCTTTGACCGAGATCCGACCCTACCATTGCCTTATGCTCTATGGCATGCATCGCCGGATGGACTTCGATATCATGGAGAGCATCTTCCAGTCTATCCTATCCTATCGTGAGCCGAGCCGTCGCACGGTTTATATGCCTTTTGGTCATGTCATCACTGATTGGCTTATGTCAGTTGGTGTTGATGTCACCAAAGGCAGGACCATGCCCATGGTCAAACAGGATTGTCGGCTCGGTCGGCGGGCTTTTGCGAAATCTGGTATTATCATTCGTGAGCGCGATGGGGTCTTGGTATGGAAGGATGGGAGAGGACTTGGGGATCTACCTGGCGGAGCACCACACTTTCAGGCACCACCCGAGGCTGCTGCACCTCATGAGGCTCCAGCTGCTGACGCCGAGTACGACTATGAGCCTGACCCAGATCTACGATGGCAGCTCTCCGAGCTAGATCGGACCCTCCAGGAGGATATTCATTTGAGGGAGCTCCATCGAGAGGAGACCCGCTCGGACTTCCGTTCCATTGATCGCCGACTGACCGGCGTAGAGTCTACTGTCTCTGGGGTTCAGGCATTGCAGCAGACTTGGTACGCAGAGTGGCGCCGCCATACATTTCCAGGGGATGCTCCTTCAGGCAGTGCTGCACCAGGATCTGCTGATGCCACGATAGATGATCTCATGCACGATGACGATCCCCCCACTGACGTTTGAGTTTGGATGACCAGTGTCTCTTCTGATGTTATGCATATTTGACTGTTTAGTGGTGTGACTTTTGGGCTGTATGCCCCTTGACTTATTTGTTGTGGCCTTGTGCCACACGTATTTTGACTATGATGCATGTGTCTTGCATCGTGTTATTTCTCTGGATGCTTTATGACTTGACTTTTCTGAATTTGCCTTACATGTTTTATCCTACTTTAGTATGCTTCTTGTCGATGCTATGCTGTACTATCTGCATATTTGATACATAGCTATGTTCATGCTTATGCTGCCATGCTCATATGTTACATATGCTTATCTTGCCACTTCTATATCTGTTTGTCATATGTATTCATATGCCTATCACATATCAATCGAATTGTTGTTGTTTTGGGATACCCCTAGGGTTTAGGGGGAGTATGGTTTAAACTTAACAGCCCTTCTAGACCCCTTTTCGGTGTTCGACAAAGGGGGAGAGTGTTGGTTGGTTAAGTTTAGGATGATCATGTTGTAGGGGGAGGATATGGATTCCCCTATGATTTTAAATTTGAAAAACTTGATTGAGAATCCCTAAACTTAAAATCGGGTTGTCAAACAACAAAAAGGGGGAGATTGTTGATACAGTCTGGCCCTGATTGTTGTTTTGGTGTTGACACCGATTTTAGTTTAGGTGGATGATTATTGATTATGATTAAGTCCTGATCGGGGATCAGGCATGGTATGGAAAATCCTAGCTTGGAGGGCTAGGTGTTGGAAAATCCTAACCTGGAGGGTTAGGTGTTGGAAATCCTAGCTTGGAGGGCTAGGTGTGTGAAAAGTCCTAATTCGGAAGAGGTGGGTGAAAAGTCCTAGCTTGGAGGGCTAGGTGGAAAGTCTTAACTTGGAGGGTTAGGTGCAAATTCCCATCTTGGAGAATTAGGTGAAAAAGTCCTGGCTTGGAGGGTCAGGTCCTAGCTTGGAGGGCTAGGTTTGGAAAAGTCCTAATCCGGAAGAGTTGGGTGAAAAGTCCTAGCTTGGAGGGCTAGGTGCAAAGTCCTAGCTTGGAGGGCTAGGTGAAAAGTCCTAACTTGGAGGGTTAGGTGCAAATTCCCAACTTGGAGGGTTAGGTGAAAAATCCTTAGCTTGGAGGGCTAAGGTGTTTGGAGCCCCCTGGATCGGTCTGGTGACCGGTCAGGGAGTTGGCACGGTGCTCCTTCGTGGATCGGTCTGGTGACCGATCCAGCGATGACTGATCGGTCTGGTGACCGATCAGGGAGTATGCGTTTCACCCACTGCTTGGCTCCTGATCGGTCTGGTGACCGATCAGGGAGCAAACAGTGAGGTTGAGTTCCCTTGCTGAACTGCTCCTGATCGGTCTGGTGACCGATCAGGATCACTGTGCAGATCGTTCTGGAGAACGATCCAGTGTCGCAGGTTCCTCTCTATGATCGATCAGGACGGAGCCTGATCGGTCTGGCCACGATCTGATCGGTCTAGTGACCGATCAGGAGGTTGCCTGATCGGTCCGATGATCGATCAGGAGGGTTGGACTGCGAAGCTCAGAAATCACCCGATAAAGGGGTGGATCGGTCGGGTGATCGATCCACAACCTGGGATCGGTCTGGTGATCGATCCAGGAGAGTCCAAAGAAATCGCGATTTCTAATCGAGCGTTGGGGACCGATCAGGACGGAGCCTGATCGGTCTGGACCCAGCCTGATCGGTCTGGTGACCGATCAGGAGGCTCTCTGATCGGTCCGGTGACCGATCACTTTAATTCAAATTGCACTGTCAGACGCTCTGATCGCGTCTGAACGTATCCGATTCTCTGCGCTTAACATCTGATACATGATATGCTGTTTGATATGCTGCTCTAACACTCTGATTAAGCTGCAGGTGACAGGGGAGGATTCAAACACTCAAGGAGAAGTCAATGGAGGCTTTCCTTGGAGCAGGTTTGTCCGTTTTTCCATCTCAGGTTGCAACGGCCGAGCTGCAGACTGGAGCTGAGACTGGAGCTTGGCTGAGGGAAGCTCAGGGAGTCCAGGGATAGCTCAGTGGTAGCTAGCGTTGGCAGATGAGCAGCTGGGAGCTGCAGGGATGATGTCATCTGATGCTTGGTGGAGAAACCAAAGCGAGAAGAGACTTCGGTTGAAGCAGAGTTTTGAGTTCCAAGTGTTCGAGCTTGCTGAAGTTCTTGCTGCGATTTTGTGTTCTCCACACTTGACTTGCTGTGTGCTTGTGCTGTTGATTCTTTGAGCAAGTCATTGAGATCTGAGGAGCAACCAACTCTTACGTGAGTGCTTGGAGGAAGGAACAAGGAGCTTGGAGTCCAACAGTGAGAAGACACGAAGGAGGGAGTCCTTGCGTGAGATCGTCGCTGGGTGGAGCTCGGAATAAGCTTGCTGTGTTCTTGTCTTTGCTGAGTGCTTGAGTAAGATCTTTCTTGTTGTTTCATTGAGCTTAAACATTTATCTGTGATTGAAACGCTGTGGAGAGGTTTCTCCACCGAGAAGGAGGTTGTCTTCTATCCGGTGCTAACTGGGGCTTGATCTGCCGATGATCAAGGGATCACCCACCATAAGGGCACGCCAAGGAGTAGGGGCAAGTTATCCCCGAACCTTGTAAACCCTCCTTGTTAGCGATCTTGCTAGTTGTGTCTGCGTTGTTTTCGTTTTCTGTCTCCTGCTTACTCTGTGATTATTTCTTCCGCTGTGCTATTGATCAGTTTGAGTGCAGAAAATCGATTTGTGTCTAAGGCAAAAGTGATTGGCTATATTCACCCCCCCTCTCTAGCCATCCGGTTCCAACATTGTACTCATCAATGCACCTTGTGTGTCTTAGTCCCAGAACTTGTTCTAGGGCTTAGTAAGACCTCGGTCTTACTCTATACTTTCATCGAGCACCTTGCGTACTCTAATCCCAAATCTTATTTTGGGGCAAATCAAGACCTTGGTCTTGCTATACTCAGATCGCACACACAAAAGGTCTTAGAATCAAGTTCTACGAAAAACATACGAAGAACAACTTTTACTGCAGGTGAGTGATCTACTTACTTGGTGCTTACTAAACTCACTACTACCGAGCGTTAGATCTAATGCGGAACTATCTTCGGGATCTATCCCTTCGTCCACATCCTTCGCACGGTCACCGGAACTTAGGCACAAGAAGAAACCCTAGTTTCTTTCTTAATACACTCAAGAGGAAGAAGAAGAAGTGAGGAAACCTTTTGTTTGCTCCTCTTTCTATTCCTTTATATACTAAGTGGAAGTTGAAGCAACTTCCATGAATAGGTGCTTAGGTGCCTACTTGCACATATCTTAAATTGTTTCCATATCCCAATTTGATGCTTTACCACCACCTAATGGAAACTTAAACTAATTACTAAACTAAGGGTCCTTGGTTCGAGCCTCGGTTCCGACCCTTTTTACTCTACATAAGAAATTTTTAATTTCTTTTTATTTTGGAAAAATTTTGAAAAAATTTCGGGCGTTACAATCCTCCCTACCTTATAAAAAGTCTATCCTCGAACTTAGAATAGCTACGGATACTTTTACCTCATGCTATCTTTGATTTCCCAAGTTGTCTCTTCAAACTTCTGGTTTAGCCATAGAAGCTTCACTAGGGGTACCTCTTTGTTCCTCAATTTCTTGACTGCCCGATCTATTATCTGAATAGGTCAATTTTTATAACTGAGATCTTCTTGAACTTGTACCATCTGTGGCTCAATCACTTGGTTGGCATCGGGAACATGCTTCTTTAGCATTGAGACGTGGAACACATTATGAATAGTTGACATCTCTGGAGGTAGCTCTAACTCGTAAACTACTTTGCCAACTCTTTTCGTTACTAGGTAGGGTCCTATGTAATGAGGACTTAGCTTGCCCATTTTGCCGAATCTCATTACACCTTTCATGGGAGCTACTTTGAGGAAAACTGTATCCCTAACTTTGAACTCTAGCGGTTTACGATGCACATCGGCATAACTCTTCTGCCTACTCTGAGCAATTTCTATCCTTTGACGGATGCTCTTTATAACTTCTGTAGTATCCTCAATAAGATCAGTCTAAAATCCCATTTCTTTGTTCTCACTACCTTCATACCAACAGATAGGAGATCTGCACCTCCTACCATAAAAGCTATATAAGGCGCCATACCAATAGTAGCTTGGTAACTATTATTGTAGGCAAACTTAGCTAAACATAAGTACTTGCACCAACTGCCCTTGAAATCTAATGCACAAGCTCTAAGCATATCTTCTAAAACTTGATTTACTCTTTCTGTTTGCCCATCAGTCTGAGGGTGGAAAGCTGTGCTAAACTTCAGTTTGGTGCCAAGTGTTGTCTGTACACACTCCCAAAAATGCGAAGTGAAACAACCATCTCTATCGGAGATAATGGTCTTCGAAACTTCGTGCAGTCGGATCACTTCCTGTACATATAACTGAGCTAGTCTTTCTATTGAATAAGACACTTTGATTGCCAAGAAGTGTGCAGTCTTGGTCAATCTATCTATAATTACCCAAATAGCATCATAGCCATTTGTTGTCTTCGGTAGACCAACAATGAAGTCCATGGCTATATCTTCCCATTTCCACTCAGGAATCTGTATGGGTTGTAGGACTCCTCCTGACCTCTGGTGTTCTGCTTTAACTCTTTGACGTGTCAGGCAGGTACTGACATATTTAGCTACATCTCTTTTCATTCCAGACCACCAAAATCTTCTTTTCAAATCTTGGTACATTTTGGTAGAACCAGGGTGCATAGAATAGGGAGTTCTATGGGCTTCCTCAAGAATCTTCTTTCTCAGCTCTTCACTGTTGGGGACACATACACGGTCACCATAATAGAGTATCCCACTATCAGATACTCTAAATTCTTTACTTTCTCCTTCTTGCATCTCTTGCTTGATCTTTTGAATCAGAATCTTGATCTTGCTTTTTCTGTATATTCTCAAGCAGAGTTGACTCTAGTGTCAATACTAAGAGTTGCCCATATATGCTCTCAACTCCATAATCTACTATCTCTTTCTGTAGTGGTGGTGACAGTGATGACAGGGACATCAATGTTGTGCAAGTCTTTCTACTTAACGCATCGACCACTTTATTCACTTTACCAGGGTGGTAGAGGATTTCACAGTCATAATCTTTGACTAACTCCAGTCACCTTCGCTGTCTCATATTTAGGTCATTCTGAGTGAAGAAATATCTCAGACTCTGGTGATTTGTATAAATCTTGTACTGGACTCCGTACAGGTAATGTCTACACATTTTGAGAGCGAAGACTATTGCTGCTAACTCAAGATCATGAGTAGGGTAGTTCTTTTCATAATCCTTGAGTTGCCTGGAAGCATAAGCAATGACCTTACCTTCTTGCATGAGTACAACTCCAAGTCCCAGCTTTGATGCATCACTGTATATATCGAAGCTTCTGTCACTTTTGGGAACTGTAAGAATGGGAGCACTTGTCAGTCTTTTCTTCATCTCAATAAAACTCTGTGTTGGATCGGAGTAAATCGATAGAGGGGGGGTGAATATCGATCGGAAAATTTTTGAATAATAAAGATAAATATGCAGCGGAAATAGTAAAGCAAAGTCCCTAACACGGATTGTTTTACTTGGTTCGGAGTCGCGGTCGGCTCCTACTCCAAGGCCCACGATACTTGACCATTTACGTTGAGAAATTCTATATTCGTAGAAATGATTACAGTTTCGAGTATAGATATAGAATCAAAAAAGAGAATTACAACACTTAAGAAATGACAACTTTTATCGACGACCGGAGTGGATGAATTTCGGAGCAGCGGGTCGTCGTCGACGCTTGAATCGCGAGTGCAAAGCATGCCAGAGTGTAGCGCTTGAGCGAAAGTGTTGAAAGCAAGATTTGCAAGTTGTGTTGAAGCCTTGGGGGTGAACCCCCTTTTATAGTGGTCGACTGGGCGCCTGTGTTGAAGGGGGCGCCTACACGTGGCCTTTTCTGTGCGAACTCCAATATGCTGGCTTGGTCAGCGCTTATCCCTTTCATTGAGGCGCCTGAGCTGACTGGGGCGCCTGTGTTAACACAGGCGCCTAGCTTGACTTGGTCCAAAGGCTTTCGTGGTAGTTTGCTTCGATGGTATTGGTTTGGCCTTGCACTGGGGCACCTGTATGCATACAGGTGCCTAGCCCAGTGAGGCGCCTCCTTCCAATGAGGCGCCTAAGCTGCAGAAACACCGTCCCTTCATTTCCTGCAACCAGGGTTAGTTCCAAAACACAAGAAGCAAATATATATGATATGTTAGACATTATTTACAACCTAAGTTGTCTTGGTTCTGACTTTGGGTCTCCTAAATGGAACCCTAAGTCGAACCGATGCCTAATGTTCCCTCCTATGGGGAATGTGTCCTCACCTACCCCTCTCGGGAGAATTTATCTTTTTGCCAACCGGCTCCTCTGGTTGGACTTTTGCCCAACTTTACTCACCAGGTCTTCGTGCCCAGTCCGTGACTAGGACTTAGTGCCCAGCTTTACTCACCAGGTCTTCAGTGCCCAGTCCTCGACCATGTCTTAGTGCCCTGCTTTACTTATCAGGTCTTCGGTGCCCAGTCCTCGACCAGGTCTTAGTGCCCAGTCCACGACCAGGACTTATTGCCCAACCTTATGTCAGGACTTAGTTGCCCAGCCTGCGGCCAGGACTTAGTGCCCAATTCTTAGAACCAGGACTTCGTGCCTAGTGTTCCTAGGACTTTTCCTGCACACTTAAATAACATCGTTAGAGTACCAATAATACTTAACTTTGAACCCTTTGCCAATATCAAAACAAGGTTCGATATGGTGCTTTCGGCACCAACAATCTCCCCCTTTTTGATTTATGGCAACACAATTCAATGTTAAGTAAACATTATAACCTTTAAGAAAAGAAGGTAAAAAGCAACAAATTTTAGCAGTTTTGAACAGAGTAAAGTTTAAAACCAATGTAGTTTTGAATCGTAATTTTTTTTATTTCTCATCCTTCCCCTGCAACCCTGAATGATTGTGTTATAAAACACTTAACTTTGACCTTTCCTCTCCCTTTGACATATATCAAACAAATATTCATGGGTGAACACAATATCTAATAGGGAGTTTTGAGTTTTTCCAATGATATGCATTTTTTGTAAAACTTCTAAGTGCTTCATGTTTTTGACAAAGTGTTTTTCAAAAATAGAGTAAAAGCATTTGCAATAACAAAAAACTTTTTACACTTAGACAATTTTCCATTTTGAAAAGTTTTGCAAGCCTAAATTTTGTTAAAAAACTTTTACTTACAAGGCTTTGCAAAAAGTATTTAAAAAAAAAATTACTTAGGCAAAATTTTGAACCCAAATTTCCCTTAAAAAAGGTTCAACTTTGAGAATTGGGAAAGAATTTGTTTACTAAAAAAAATTTTGCACACTTAGAAGAATTTGCTTTGAAACACTTTGTGCATTTTGAAAAACAAAATCTTTAAGAAATTTCTAGACAAGTTTTTCACCAAAAAAAACTTTACTTAGAAACATTTGCCAAAATTTTCAAAGGTTTTTACTCAGACAAACTTTGTTTACTAAGGAAAATTTTACTTAGGAAAGAATCATGCACTTAAAATTTTTTGAAACACTTAGAAATTTTTGAAGCACTAGAAATACTTGAATGCACTTGAAGTATTTTGACACTCCTTTGAAATTTTAACAGCACTTAGGACTTAAAAAAAAATTTGAAGTACTTAGAAATTTTTACTTTACTTTTTGAAAAAAAGATAAAAATTTAAATATTAAAAAATTTTCCTTTCTCTCTTTCTTTCTCTCCCCCTATGTGAAGCTCTTCTCCTTATGTTTTAGACCATTTCCAATTGAAAAACTGAAACATTGCACAAAGCTCCCTCATGATTTGATACTTGAAAATAGTTCTAAGTATAAAAATACCCATAAGTTCAGTTTAAAATAATATTTTGAAACAAGATTTAAAATTTGTGTATCAGAGCTTATGAGTTTTGAAAACATAAAAATTTGAGCGAAAAATAATCCTAAGTAAAATAATGTCAAGAATTATGATAATTTTTAAGTAACACAATTTTGAAAGAATGAAGAATTGATGCTCAAAAACAGAATTGGAGTCAAGTGTATATTCTTATTGAGACCATGCATGATAAGCAAAAAATATTTAATCAATAAGTTTAGGTTCAGAACATTTAACCACTTATTTTGAATATTTTAAAAAATGCAAATACTTTAGAAAAAAATACAAGTACTTTTTAAAACAATGTAAGTACTTTTGAACAATATTATGCATGTTTTTGAAAAAATATTAGTACTGTTGAGAAATATTATACATTTTTGAAAAATACTAGTACTTTTGAAATATTTGTTGGTGCAGGAAGCACCATATCGAACCTTGTTTTGATATTGGCAAAGGATTCAAAGTTAAGTTTATTTGTGATTTAACAATGTTCACTAAGTGTGCAGGAAAAGTCCTAGCGAAGGGCTGCTAGGCACCTGGAGAAGGGCTGCCAGGAAACAAAGTCCTAGCGAAGGGTTGCTAGGCACCTGACGAAGGGCTGCCAGGAAACAAAGCCCTAGCGAAGGATTGCTAGGCACTGGCGAAGGGCTGCCAGGAAACAAAGCCCTAGCGAAGGACAGCTAGGCACCGGGCGAAGGACAGCTCGGCATCCAAGACCTGGCAAAGGACCGTCAGGCAAAAGTCCAACTAGAGGAACGGTTGGCATCAGGTACATTCTCCCGAGAGGAGTAGGTGAGGACGCGTTCCCCGTCGAGGAAACAGTAGGCGTCGGTTCGATCTAGGGTTCCATTTGGGAGACCCAAAGTCAGAACCAAGACAGCTAAGGCTGTATAAACTAACCACTTAATGTTTTGTTGTGTTTTGGACTAACCCTGGATGCATGACCGAAGGAACGAGTGTCTGCAGATCAGAGAGCCTCAAAGGAGTGAGGCAACAGCTGACCAGGGCGCCCGGAGTGTCCCGAGCGCCCCCAAGGTGAACACAAAACACACAAGTAAAAAGCACGCTTTGACATTAGATCCTGCGGGCGCCCCCGTGCTCCCGGGCGCCCCCGCTGCTCCCGGGCGCCCCCAGTGCTCCGGGCGCCCCCAACAGCAAGCATCGAAGCGCAAGCCAGCGAAGCAAGGGATAAAGTTTGACCCGGTCAACCCGGGCGCCCCGAGCGCTCCGGGCGCCCCGGTCAAAGCTGATCCCGAAGTCAAAGGGATCAGAAGCTGACCGAGATTAAGCCGGATCAAATGCCACGTGGGGGGGCGCCCCCGACGATCCGGGCACCCCCAGGGCTATTTAAAGGTCCCTCGACCCCAAGCTTCAACAACGACTTCCAATCAACGCTTCTACGCTCTTCTGCTCACGCGCTTCGCCCCGGAATCCTTCCAACTCGAGCCGACGACGTCCCGCTGCTCCGAAAAAGTCGATCTACCCCGGACGTCGGTAAAAGAGCGATTTAAGTTTACTGTACTTAATTCTGTAATTATCTTTTGTAAACTATTTGCGCCTTATATAGAATTGCCCAAAGTAAACGGTCAACGACCGTGGGCCTTGGAGTAGGAGTCGACCCAGACTCCGAACCAAGTAAAATCGACCGTGTCTCTGTGAGAGATTGTTTTTATTAATTTCCGCTGTGTACTTACTCTAAGTGTTTCTGAAAAATGATTTCCGATATTCACCCCCCCTCTATCGGTTTTCTCGATCCAACAATATTGTCTTTAAAACATAATATTTTACATGACTTGGTTTCTTTTCGAGTCTGACACAATCCTAGGAAACCTTGTTAACTACAAAGGTATATTCCTAAGTGTACTGGAAATTCTCCAAACTCAAGAAAATATTATTTCAAAAGGTATTTCAAAAATGATTTTATAAGCCACAAAAATATTTTAAAATAATAATATTTTGAAAGACAAATTACTTATGTTTTCGACAAGATTTTGAAAATATAGTATATGAAAACATATTATTTTGAAATGTTTAATAACTCTTTTAATTTGACCTCCCCCTAAACTTGACCCAGTCCTAGGAAGCTTATTGACCACAGGTACTCTTCCTCTGAGTCTTTATGATTTGGTACAAATCACAAGAATTATCTACCAATTCCAAAAACTAATTGCCAGGCAAAGTTTTCGAAAAATATTTTTCTTTTGACTTAAACTCCCCCTAAATTTGACACATCTTGACACATTCTAGGAGTTATTGTAGTCATAAAGAAAATTTCCTCTGTGTCTTTAGGATTTATTAAAATCAAAAGAATAGTTTTGAATAACAGTATGGTAATTTTCAAGAAGATAATTTTAGAAAATTCAATTTGGAATGAAGATAATTTTTAAAGCATAAGCCTTTTCGAAAACATACATGATAGTGATTTCAAGCACCGTTTTCGAAAAACATTTTGAAATGATAATGGTTTTAAAGCACAAGGTTTTTGAAACATCTAAATTTTTTTTTAAAAAAAAACTCCCCCTGTTTCTGACACCGTCCGACTCTATCTAAGTGCCTTAAGGGACTTTAATGTTAACCAAGTTTGACTGATCAGTAATTAAGTTAATCAAGTCCTAGATCATAGTTTGATGAGTTAATTAAAGTGAATTTTGAAAGAAAATGTAAGATTTTAAACATTAATGGACTAATGACATAAAAAGCATGTTAACCAGAAATCATATCATAGCATAAAAAATAGCAAGATTAACTTTGACACGGGTATCTAAGATTTAGTTAAAATTTGTGTTAGATTCAAATTTATCAAATAGTAAATTGAATTTGATTTTCAATAATCGGCTTCCAGGTCTTGGCGAGGCACAAGGCCTTCTTTGGTCATAGCCTTATTGGAGCAACAACCCTTTCCTCAACAAAGCCTTTTACTGAAAATTCATCTTCAAGTTACTTCTTGAAAGATTTTGGTCTAACTAGTTTGGGTCTTGGATCGGTAGCTTCGGCTAGTTCCACCAGACTAAACAGACCAAGTAGGACATACTTGACTTTATTAGAAGGGCTTCCCTAATGTACTATCATCTCACCTCCACCCAATACTATGTTGTTCAAATTTTAATTAAACCGTTTGTCCTTAAACTATCCAATTCTAAATCCAAGCATAATAAAAAAAAACAAGTAAACATGACAAAAATGATCTAAGTACATCATAATTGGAATAAAACTCTGGTTTTTTAAAATCAGCAAGGTTGTGAATTAAGTTTTCTAACATATTAACCTTAGCTAATTTATATGAATCAATCACGTTATTTGAGGTAAATATTGGATTTTCAAATATTGAAAATTTACCTTTCTCGATTGTTTGTCCAGTACTCTTGTAATGATCACGAGCCAATCAAACCAGTTTGGGTCGATCTCCTTCACTGTCTTCTGATTTCGAGTCTTAGTCGGACTTGGGTACAGGTTGAAGCTTCTTCTTTGGTGGTTTTCTTGGAGTTTTCCCTGCACTTGAAAGTATACCTTCCTCGAGCATTACAGTATCAGTCTGATTATTTAATTGTAATTCTAGAAAAAATTCGAAATTGGTTACCATTTTTGTCTCAATCAATTCGTCTTCTGACTCTGGCTCGAATTCCCAGTCAGGTATGGATTCTATCTTATCTTCTGATCCGGAGTCAATTTTGAAGTCGGGTGCCAACTCTGTTTTGGCTATTTGAGCTTGAGCCGAGTATGCAAAATAACGTACCTGATCTTCTTCTTCATCTAAGATCTCTTGATGAAGGTTAATCATTTTTTCCCAAATTTCTCTAGCACATCTGAATGGACCTACTAGTTCGAGTTGCTCCTTGGTTAGGCCACATTGTAGGATTGCAGTTGCCCTTGCATCGGTCTCAATCAATTTGGTTGAGGGTTTGTTCATCTAGTTTGTCCCACTCGATTGATAACTCATCCTCTAGGGGAAAAGAGAATCCCGTTTGGATGATCATCCATATGTCCATGTGGGCCTTCAGATGGGATTCCATTTGTGTTTTCCAAGAATTGAAATTTACGCCAGAGAAAAGAGGTGGACAAGTACTGTTCCATTCTTGGTTGGCCATTTTTTAAAAAAACTTAATTGAAAAAGAATAAGGAAACTCGTTCCAAGACTGAGTCTTGGATTAGTAGTGTTAAAATACAGAAAGTTTAGAGGCTAAAAGGCAAAGATTCCTAAACTTAGGGACTTTTATGGAAATATCAAAAATTGGATGGGGCTGGTTGCAAAATGGTCAACCTTTTATTAATATCCCTGTGGCCGAATGGGATCGTAAGCCCTAGCCTCACCTTCGACTCCTTCCTTTTCCCTCCTTTCTCGCAAGCCCTAAATTGCAGCCAAGTAATCTCAGCGCACCGGCGTCTTCTTCGTCTTCGATCTCATTGTCTTCAACTTGTGATCTTCTTCCTCCGGCTTCTGTTTTCGTCGAGCCCTACGGTGTGCGCTCGATCGCGGTCACGGAGCAACGGGTTCTGCTCTTTTCCTGACCTCGCCAGACCGAGACCTTGCCGATCTTTCTTTTTCCCTCGCGGCTACTGGTGAGTCCCTTACCTTGATCGCGCATCCGATCTGGTGAGGCTAGCTGATTCAATTTGATGGTGATCTGGGGGTTGATGCTTGGTTCCAGGTGGTGGCTGGGTCTTGATCTCTTTTGCTCGGCTACTGGGATCGCCGGTTTGGAACAGGGGACACCGGTGATATCTGAGGGATCTGCCGTGGCTGGTTGGAGGGTTGATCTTGGTGTGAAGCCATTGGATCTAAGCAAGAGTTAGATGTCGGAGCAAAGCTTAGGTAAGGTCTCAACCATTTGGTGTATGTACTTGATCATATCGTAGGTAGATCATTGGTGATTTGTTAATCTTTGTAACGACCCGACCCCTTGGCCCCTTGGGCGGCCCAACTAGCGGCCCACTTGGCGGCCCTCGGCCCCTTGGGCGACCAATCTCTCATTTGGCGGCCCCTTTGGCGACCCTTGGCCGCGCCGTTACTCACTAGGACTTCCCACCCCTAGCTAGTGGATTTTTGCCTTTCCCAGGATTCGAACTCTAGACCTCCAGGCTAAGTACTAAAGTTTATGAAGATTGGATGTCAAAAACCTAGCCTATCCTACCCTACAAGTTTCGACCAAAGGAGAATAGGCTAGGGTTTTTGGGTTGCTTGCTATCCTAGGATGTGTCCATGTCTAGTAGTGTAGACAAGGTGTTTGAATAAATGCTTGTGTGAAGGTTTAATTTCAAAACCCTAGTTTTCCTACCCTACACCATTCGGCCAAGGCATGAAACCTTAGGGTTTGTGAAGGTTAAATTATTTTATGTGATATGCTTATGTAAAATGATATGAGATGTATATGCATGTGATATTGAAAGGAAATGTTTGATTGGATTCCTTAGCATGTAACATTTGGCCAAGGCATGAAATATGAGGTTGTGAAGGACAACTTACCCTATGAGATTATGATTGTGTTTAGTAAGATCATATGCCTATATATGTGATGATTGTATGAGATGTACCCTAGGAGATATGCTTATGTTTGGGATGATGATATGTATATGCAAATGATGTTTAAATGGAATGTTGGATTAGGAAAAATGGAACTCTCCCTAGCCTTGAGTTTCGGCCAAGACCCTAGTTTTAGGGTTAGGAACCATTTGATTTACCCATGAAGCATGCTACCACTTCCTATGATATGAATATGATTTATGTGATCAACCTTGTCATATATAAGATATGTTTAAGGGGTTGAATTATGATCTATGTATGAGCATGCATTATAGCCCATGGGGCACCCTTATGATATGCATGCTTTATACTAGGCTAGTTATCATGATTATGGATGCATACATATGCATAAGAATGAGCCTTGTAGGGCATGAACAAAGAAGGCTTAGGGCCTAAAGAATGCTTCCCTAGAAGGTTGGGATTAAGAGCATACTTTATGAAAATGAAGAACATGATAATTATTTTATTTTGTAATGGCTTGTACTATAGACTCTTAAAGCGAGTCAAATGATTATGATACTAGGCTGAAGGACTTTTGAGAAGGCCTAGTAAACCCTAGTGGTTCGGGATTAGCTACCTCGTTCCTATTTAGGGGCGCGCGCAAAACATGAAGTACAAGCCGGGCCCTAATGATTATGCTATGTTCAAGTATTATGTTTATATGTTTTCAAAGAAACCTTCCTATGAAGTTAATATGCTTAGATGTTTAACATGCTTAAACACTTACCATGCTTGAATGTGATTTATTCTCTTATCTTTCTATGATATGGATTTTGCGAGTAGGACAGGATCTTACTAAGCATTTGTGCTTACTAGTTTATATGTTGTCTTATGCTGCAGATAAGGGTAAGAGACACTTAAACTAAAGGAAGAGGCAGGAGGGCTGAAGATGTGTGGGGTGGTGGCTCGGGAAATAAAGATCTTCATATCTACAATATTATGCTTATGTTAACATTTCTTTAGTAATGAATGTTACACTTGGATTACTCATATACTTGATTATATTATGAGTTGAACCTATCATGTTATAGGTTAGTTTTGAACAAGCATGCTTAGTACTTTGTTATTAGTACTTTAAGAAAAAAAAAATTTATACGAATGATAGTACGTGACCCCGCCCCGAGAGTAGATATAAGGGCGGGCGTTACAATCTTAGCTTTGTGTTTGGGTTTGAGATTTGGGATCATGCTGGAAATTTCTGTTGGATATTTTGCCGTGGGTTGCTCTTGTAGAATTAAAGGTGATTTGGTGATTTCAAATCGGTGAGGTGGACTACTAGTTGAGTATTGGGTTGTTTGATCAATGTATTTGGATTGGTGATCGAATTATACCATGAGCTAGTGCTTGTAGTATTTTCATGGTTTTGTTCGTGTCATGATTGGGATTTGGGAAGCTACCTTGGGTTGCTCTGTTGGGGGCAATGGAGCAGTATTGCGTGTGTGGAATTATAGTTCTGAATCATGGGTTGGATTCTGATCTGGGGTTGGTTTGATCAGGGCGTTTAGCTTGGACAGTGGTTTGAATTCAATTATTGTATTGGACCTTATTTGGGTATAGGGAGATGAGTGTTTAATTAGGATTAATTAATTAAAATTGATCCTAATTAAATTAGATATATATTTGGCTAGGTATCTTATTGGTTGTATAATTAGATAAGATGTATTTGTTTTTGGATGCAGGACATTGATTGGATTCCATCCGTTGCGGATATGACCGGGATGTGGGGTTCTCTTCGTTTTTTGATTTCGTCGTATTGAGACGGGTATCTCTGACTCTTCTTTTAGAATTGTCACAGATATATATATACTTGATATGCTTGTTTAGCAATAGCGTAATAGATTGTGGCATGACTCTTATATTTGTTTGTTGATGTTGTTTGTGCCACAACTGACTTGTGATACCTATACCTTTAGGACTTAGGTTATGGTGCATTATCCACGAACCTTGCATATCATGTTGATATAGGTGGACTAGATAGTGGATGCTGTTTGACCAGTGTTATGCATCATCGTGCACTGTGCATCACTGTCGATCAGGGGCCCCTTTTGGGTAAGCTAGGTCGACAGTCATACTGACCTACCCATACGGCCACTCATGGGTTAGTGGTTGACGGAGTATGGGTAATGTGCTCTGTGCTGCTTCGCTCGTGCACTCATGGGTTAGTGAATCAGAGCGTGATAGCAGGCAGATGTCCCTACTTGAGTTGTCCAGATACCAGGATATGAGAGGGAGAGGTCTCTCCCCCATTTATATACATGGGGTAGGGGTAACACTCAGACAGAGATGTCCTCCACAGATGGCCTTAGGCTGATAGAGATATCGTTAGGATAGGCCATGGAGTAGGGGTGTTACACCAACAGCATTCCGTCTACTCGATCGCTCAGGAGTAGTGATGGCAGAGTATGGATGGCAGTTACAACCCTACATCAGAGGGTGGCCTCCGCTCAGCTTCCTCCCGTACATAGGTGACGATGTCTGACTGACGGTAGGGTGACCATGTCACTGCACTTTGTGTATTCGTTATTTTGCCCTTACTTGTGCTTGTTTTTATTTGATGCTGCCTATGATTGACATGCACTTATAGGAGACCCTTATGTCTCGTCTTGGCGACTCTACGATATTGGTATAGTAGTTCTTATTGTTCTCTTGCAGCTCTTCTTATTACTGTTTGTGCTCATATGATTCCGGTAGTCTATTACACTGTTGCTATATTTGACTATCTTGTATATATATGATGAGATATTCGCTGAGTTCTATGACTCATACCGTTAGCTCCTTGTTTTTATTTCAGGATGATTGACTGGAGCATGCCCGACAGCCTGTCCCAGTTCGTGTACTCGTCATGAAGTCTTCGAGATTTTTCGTCTAGGTTGTTGGTAGATTTTTTCTATGTTTTCTTCCGCTATTGTTTTTTGTGTTGGATTTAGTCAAACTATATGGCAGTATAGTTGTACTTTTGTGAGACCTTTATGCCTTGTGTTTTGTTGTAAGTCGGACCGGTCCGCAGTCAGGTATGGTTTACCCGATTTTATGTTATGTTTTGTCTTGATTTGAGGCCTGAGGCACATTTAACTGCGTGGTTGTGATTTATATGATGTATGTATATGTAACTGTCCGCCGGACAGGGGAGGTGCTGTCCGATTTTCTATTGGATCAGCGGCTCCTGGGGGTCTCGGGGCGTGACAATTTATTTGGTATCAAAGCCAGGTTCTCGAGTTACCTTGTGGTCTTATGGGTGTTTTTTTTGGATTTTATGTCAGAGTCATTTTCTCGATGGACACGATTGGGACATGGCGGCGACGGGACACCTCCAAGTGACACGAGGTATATGATGTGTTTCATTTATCTCTTTTGTATCTATTGTATAGTGCAGTGTTAGACATGGTAGTTTTAATTGTATATCGGAGAATGTTGATTCTCCGATAGTGCCGACTGATGAGTCGGGGACTTGGGTCGAATCAGACGACAACCTATTGTTGGTTGTATGTCTTAGTTGACTTTATCAGCTATGAGATCAACTCACTTTAGCTCATGGAGCTTCAGTTATTGATAGATATCCAAGATGACATGTCTGGAGGACATGATCTGTTGTGATGCAACAGAGATGGTATTGGTTGGTTATCATCTCAGTGATAGAGGATAGAGATATCCTATTTCCATGAGACTTTTGATCTCAGATATATTATGCTTGGTTAGATAACCAAAAAGTACGGTCAGATGTGACTTGTACCGATTCGGAAAGGTGTGGAGCTAATTGCCTGCCACTTACGGGTTACCATTGGTACTTGGTTGGTGAACCAAGGAGGTACCTATGTACTTATGATTTGCGCTGAGGCGAATCACTTACGAGGTTAGACTACCTTTGGGTGGAAGATGTTGAGGAAACCGTCAAGGAACCAAGAATCACTTCGTGATTATGTTGAAATCCCTTTGAGACATAGCGTGTCTCTATGTCATGGAGTTGGAACTCAGAGGTTTCTGAACCTTGAGTGGAGATCCGGAGTATATTGGGTTACGAGAAGACGGTTGGTCAACTCGTCTTACGCTATCCTAGTTTATGAGGTTTCATGACTCATAGACAGGTCTTACGTGTAAGATATTCTCGAAAGCACATCGAGAAGCAGGATCCGCTGGGTTGTAATGGAATGGGTGTTAGTAGCGTGACACCGGTGAAATTTGTCTGTAACTGGTGTACGGTCTCAGAGGGGTAGACCGTTGGTTGTCAAGTGAGAGTGGTTATGAGTTGACCTCCAAACCAGTCCATGTGGTGGTTCATTGGCATCAGAGACGATTAGTTACAGTATCTCCTCGTTTCAGGGCTAGAGGTTTTAGCACGTGGACATTAGGGTTTCCCTATTGTCACTGGGTCGTATTGATGACAGTGGTAGCCTTAGCTCTCGGACGATTCCGTAGTTCGAGAATGTTGGATGCATGTCCGAAGGAGTGCTCTAGTGTTTTCTATGGTTTGAAAATTTTTGATCTTTTTACGGAGGGGCTTCCTTGATTGTCTCACTTAAGAGGCAAGTGAGGCTCGCCGTTCTTGGGTTGTGTGTTTTGCAGGTAATACCGAAGATACAGAGACTTAAGGCGTTTCCGTTGGTGGACCAATATGGGAAGGATATTGCGGATGTTGTGGTTAGAGGTTTGGTAGGTTAGTTGATGAAGGTTGAACCTTAGGGATCCACTAGGTTATATTAGACGTTTCCAATTTATGATTGGAAATGGGAATAGGTATTAAGGACCTTGTCAGGGATTTACTTAGGACTCAGGGAGGGTTTGAAGTGAATTGGGTGATCGTTCCAATTTGCGCAGTTCCCTGGGTTTGGTTGGCTATGACCGATGCTTGGTTGAGACTTCTCCAACATTTCATCATCCCTTACATGCCTGACCAGGAAAGGCGTGAAGTTTGTATGGACTGAAGCCTGCGAGACCAGCTTTCAGGAGCTGAAGCGGCGGCTGGTATCTGCGCCAGTTCTAGTATGGCATTCTGGGAGAATGGTTCACTCTGTATACTGATGCATCTCTCCTGGGACTGGGCGCGGTACTCATGCAGCTTGAACGGGTGGTTGTTTATGCTTCACGGCAGCTGAAGGAGTATGAGAGGAACTGTTGGTGCAGAATGCACCAAAGTCAAACCTGTGTTTTGATAATGGCAACAGAGGTCAAAAGTTAAGTCTTACTTGTGTTTCTAACAAGTTACTCTAGTGTGCAGAGATAAAGTCCTAGCAAAGGACTGCTAGGCAACTGGCGAAGGACTGCCAGTAGCAAAGCCCTAGCGAAGGACTGCTAGGCAACTGGCGAAGGACTGCCAGTAGCAAAGCCCTAGCGAAGGACTGCTAGGCAACTGGCGAAGGACAGCCAGTATCCAAGCCCTAGCGAAGGACTGCTAGGCAACTGGCGAAGGACTGCCAGTATCCAAGACCTGACAAAGGACCGTCAGGCAAAAGTCCAACCAAAGGAGTGGTTGGCATCAGGTAAACTCTCCCGAGAGGAGTAGGTGAGGACGTGTTCCCCGTCGAGGGAACAGTAGGCGTCGGTTCGACCTAGGGCTCCATTTTGGAGACCAAAGTCAGAACCAAGACAGCTAAGGCTGTATAAATAAATATTTTATTGTTGCATTGTGTTTTGGACTAACCCTGGATGCAGGACCGAAGGAACGTGTGTCTGCAGCTCAGAAAGCCTCAAAGGAGAGAGGCAATGGCTGAGTAGGGCGCCCGGAGTGTCCCGGGCGCCCCCAAGGTGCATACAAAACAAGTTAAAGAAAAAAGGGTTCGAACAGCTGCTGGGCGGGGCGCCCCCGCTGCTCCCGGGCGCCCCCAGCGTCCCAGGTGCCCCCATGCGCATGCCTCGAACCAGAAGCCTTCGAAGCCAGAAGATAAGATTTGACCCGGTCAATCCGGGCGCCCCGAGCGCTCCGGCGCCCCGGTCAAAGCGGATCCCGAAGATAAGGGGATCAGACGCTGACCGAGATTGAACCGGATCGAAGGACACGTGGGGGGCGCCCCCGACGTCCCGGGCGCCCCCTGGCCCTATATAAAGGGCCCTCGACCAAGGCTTCCAAGCATCAATTCTTTCAATGCCTAAAAGCTCTTCTACGCTCGTGCCTTGCTCCGGAAACACTCCAACTCGAGCCGACGACGTCCCGCTGCCCCGAAAAAGTCAATACACTCCGGACGTCGGTAACGAAGAGTGCAATTCTTTATTATTATTTTCGTGCACTTACTTTGTAACCAAATTCTGTAACTATTATTGCGCTTCATATAGAATTGCCCAAAGTAAATGGTCAACGACCGTGGGCCTTGGAGTAGGAGTCGACACAGGCTCCGAACCAAGTAAAATCGACTGTGTCTCTGTGTTGTGTTTATTTTTTACTTCCGCTGTGCAATTGCTCTTTACGAAATTCCGAACGATTTCCGATATTCACCCCCCCTCTATCGGTTTTCTCGATCCAACAAGTGGTATCAGAGCGGGGAAGTTCAAACTTGGTGCAACCACCAGTTTGAAATTTTTTTTCGGATTTTCTTTATTTTTTATTCTCATTCGGATTTTTTTTAATTTTTTTTAATATTTTATTATTCTTATCCCGCACTACTAATCCAAGACCAAGTCTTGGGACATTTTCTTGTTAGTTTTCTTTTACAGATCAAATGGCCATGCAAGAGGGATTTAGCACCGCCACACCTCCACTCTTCAGTGGAGAAGACTTTTCCTACTGGAAAAGTCGTTTGGAGGTCCACCTGAAAACTCAGGTGGACATGTGGATCATTATCCAGTCCGGTCTGGAGATCCCCAGAAACGCCGAAGGACTTCCTCAAAGCTACTCTGAATGGGACAACGCCCTAAAACGCAAGATAGAAGCCGACGCAAAAGCGACTCAGACGCTTCAATGCGGATTGACGAAAGAGGAGCTGAACCGCGTGGGCCCCTTCAACAGTGCGAAAGAGCTCTGGGCAAAACTGATCGAGCTACACGAAGGGACATCAGATACTCGAATCAGTAAGAGGGATCTACTACTGAACAAACTCTACACCATCAAGATGGCCGACAACGAAACAGCAGCCCAGCTCCACGCACGAATCCAAGAGTTAATGAACGGTCTTCACACAATAGGTCACAAGGTTGAAAACCGTGACTTAATAAGGTATGCCTTAAACGCGTTCCCTAGAAACACCTTGTGGGCATCTATGGTAGATGCATACAAGGTCTCAAGGGATCTTTCAAAAATAAAATTAGATGAATTATTTTCTGAACTAGAACTGCACGAACAAACTAACACCAATATGGTCGAGAAAGGTATTGCTTTCGTTGCAGGTAAAACTCTAAGGACAACGAAGAAGAAGCCTGAACCTGAACCCGAGTCTAACTCAGACTCAGAAGATGAAGAAGGAGATCAAACGAAGCTGGTCCGACTAGCCCGAAGCTACTACAAGGAGCTGAAGAACCGAACCAACAAACGGAAAATCAGCCGAAGAAAGGACGAACCAGCTGAACCCGCAAGTGATAAAAACAAGCCCAACGTAACCTGCTACGAGTGCAAGAAAAAGGGCCACTATAAGACAGAATGCCCAAACTTAAAGGAAGTCAAAAAGACAAGAAGAAAGAAGGCGCTCCAAGCAACCTGGGACGAGTCTTCCTCGGAAGAAGAAGAAGAAGCACCCCAATCAAACCTACTAGCTCTGACCGCCTCAGAAAAAGTCGACACTGAGTCCGAATCAGAACAGGACGACGGCGAGCTGACATTTACAGAAGACGGCGAAATTAAGGTAACTGGTTTTAATAGATGTCAATTAACTGAATTAATTTCATTTCTTTCTCGAGATTTGGCAAAAGCCAAACTCCGAGTCGAATCCCTCCGACAGGAAGTAAAACTCCTGAAAGAGGGAGCTGACTCTAAACCCTTAACCGAGAAGGTTCAGGAAGGAACTCCTACTCAAGTTGAAAAACTTGAAAAGGAGAACTCCTCCCTGAAAACTCAGGTTAAGGATCTTAGATCAGCTTTAGAACGATTTACATCTGGTTCCAAGGGTCTTGACATGATCCTTGGAAAACAGAAATCAGTTCTAAATCGATCCGGACTGGGCTATAGAACCAAATCCCGGCAAAGATCTTACCTTGCTGTACTGAATCAGTCCAGAGGTAAAATTCAGGCATGGGTACCTAAACTATGCCTGAACAAACCGACTGGATCAAATCAGTATTGGATCCCCAAGGACAAGATTCACATCTTGCCTAACCATCACCGTGGCTTTAGTCCAGGGGGAGCCAAACTGAAAACAATATTCATTATTAGATAAATAATTTTAATTCTTGATTGCAATTGCTTGTTTGATTGTTTATTTAATTTCTGCAATTTACCATGCTTAGATTTAGGAATGGTTAGTTAAGGACTAAACAAACTTAACTGAAACTTGACAACATAGTATTGGGTGGAGGTGAGATGATAGTACGTTAGGGAAACCAACTCTAATAAGATCAAGTTCACTTGGTCTCTTTAGACTGGCGGAACTAGCCGAAGCTACCGATCCAAAACCCAAACTAGTTAGACCAGAAATTTTTCAAAGAATAATTTTGAAAATGCAATTTCATTAAAAGGCTTTGTCAAGGAAAGGGTGGATGATCCCATAAGGCTACGGCCAAAGAAGGCCTAGTGCCTCGCCAAGACCTGGAAGCCAATTTTTGAAATTCAAATTCAAATTAATTTTTGTCAAATTCGAATCTAACACAAAATTTCAGTTATTTGTAGATTTAAACATCTTTTCAAGAATTTAATTGTTTTCAAAATTAATCAAAATTTTCAAAATAATCTTAACTATCAAAACCTGTCTCACGAAACCTATAAGGCTAACGTGATTGAAAACCCTAAATTTGGGTGAGACAGACTAGGTAGTGAAACTCAATTTAAGCTATTCCTGACTCTAATTGGATCCAAATCAAGAAAACTCTTTATGTGTAGGAACATAAAGATTTGGACCAATGGATGTTGGATAGCGGTTGCTCCAGACACATGACTGGAGATAAATTGAAGTTCACCAAGCTCAAGTTCAAAAACCTAGGCTCAGTAGCATTTGGCAATAATGCTACACTCAAGGTAATTGGGTCAGGTAATATTGAACTTAAATCTGATTTCATTATTAAGAAAGTTCTATTGGTTGAAAACTTTAATTTTAACTTGCTTAGCATAAGTCAGTTATGTGATTCTGGTTATATAGTTACTTTTAACAATTCTAACTGCCTGATTAGAAATGTACAAGACTCAGAAATCATGCTTAAGGGCACTAGAAAAAATAATGTATACACTATAAATCTTCCCCTTGTACCCAAATGTATGTTAACACAATTAGAACAATCAAACCTCTGGCATAGGAGATTAGGTCATACCAATCTGAGAACTATCTCAAAAATTACCCAACTTGGTTTAATCAAAGGTATTCCCAAAATTAAAAATAATGAAAACCTAAAATGTGACTCATGTAATCAAGGTAAACAAACCAAATCCAATCACAAACTAACCCAATCTGATTTAACTCAAACTACACTTGAGCTCCTACACCTTGACCTGTTTGATTCACATGGAGCCAAGTCACTAAGCGGGAACCGATACTGCTTAGTAATAGTTGATGATTACTCTAGGTTTACCTGGGTTAGGTTTCTAAAAACCAAAGATGAAACCCTAAACTATTTAATGAATTCTGTAAACTAATTGAAAATCAAAACGACACTAAAATTAAAAGACTTAGGAGTGATCACGGGGGAGAGTTTGAAAATCAACGATTCGAGGAATTCTGTAAGGTAAATGGGTACTTACATGAATTTTCATGTCCTAGAACCCCCAACAAAATGGGATAGTGAGCGAAGGAATAGAACATTACAAGAAGCCTCTAGGGCTATGCTCAACGAATTTAATCTAGCAAACCAATTTTGGGCAGAAGCAATTAGTACGGCTTGTTATATCCAAAATAGGGTTTTAATTAACAAGCGACACAACAAAACCCCTATGAACTGTACTACCATAGACTCCCAAACCTACACTACCTAAGGGTCTTTGGATGCAAAGTCCATATCCTAAACACCAAAGACTATTTAGGAAAATTTCAGTCCAAGTCAAACCAGGTATCTTCCTAGGATACTCAACCACAAGTAGAGCTATAGAGTTTATAACAAACAAACTAAGAAAATTGAAGAAACAACAAACTTAATTTTTGATGAAGAAATCAACTCAACATCTAATAATCCAGATAACTTCATCAAACTCTGACCAAGAAAATAATGAACAAACTATTGAACCCTTAATTGAACCCTTAAACGAACTAACCATTGAACCAATTAATGAGTCAACTGAACCAAGAATCGAACCAATAAATGAACCAGCCCAAAGAGTCGAATCAACTAGTGAACCAAACCAACCAGCCGGACCTGAGGCTGAACCAAGCTCTAGAAGAACCAAGAAACCCAGACTCAGTCACCCAACCGATCAAATTGTGGGTGATCCAACTCTAGTAGTCAGGACTAGATCCTCCTATAGAAACCTTAGTCAAATAGCTATGATATCGAAAATAGAACCCAAAACTATAGATGAAGCCCTACCTGACCCTGATTGGATCATAGCTATGCAAGAAGAATTAGCCCAATTTGAGAGGAACCAAGTCTGGGAACTAGTGCCTAAACCTGAAGGCAAATCCATCATAGATACTAAGTGGGTCTTTAGGAATAAGTTGAATGATCAAGGAGAAATAGTCAGAAATAAAGCCCGCTTAGTAGCAAAGGGTTTCAGCCAAGTAGAGGGATTAGACTACGATGAAACATATGCCCCAGTAGCCAGACTTGAGTCCATTAGAATGTTATTAGCCTTTGCATCCCATAAAGGATTTAAATTATATCAAATGGATGTAAAGTCAGCCTTTTTAAATGGATTCATTAAAGAAGAAGTTTATGTAGGACAACCCCCAGGGTTTGAGGACCTAGACAAACCTAACTACGTTTACAAACTAACTAAAGCACTATATGGGTTAAAACAAGCACCTAGGGCTTGGTATGAACGATTATCAACTTACTTAACTTCTAAAGAATTTAAACAAGGCCAAATTGACTCAACTTTATTTATTAAAACCCTAGGAAAAGATATATTTGTTGCCCAAATTTACGTAGATGACATAATCTTTGGATCCACCAACACCAACTTCCTAAAAGAATTTGTCAAGATAATGGAAGAAGAATTTGAAATGAGCTTAGTTGGTGAGCTTACCTTTTTCCTAGGCTTACAAATTAAACAAACTAGGGATGGTAACTACGTTCATCAATTCAAATATGCTAAAGAGTTAATAAAGAAATTTAAAATGGATAACTCTAAAAGCATAAGTACCCCCATGGCCACTAATGTAAAAATAGATAGTGACCCTGATGGTAAACCAGTGGACCTTAAACTCTATAGGAGTATGATAGGTAGCCTACTGTACCTTACAGCCAGCAGACCTGATATCCTCTTTGCTGTAGGGATGTGTGCTAGATACCAAACCTGTGCTAAGGAAACGCACTTAGCAGCCCTAAAAAGAATTCTAAGATATGTAAAGGGCACCCTAAATGTAGGGATTTGGTATCCTAGGACCTCAACTTTTGATTTAACAGGATACACAGATTCTGACTATGCAGGCTGTAAATTAGATAGAAGAGCACAAGTGGAAGCTGCCAACTGTTAGGTCAGAGTCTAGTTAGTTGGTGCAGCAGAAAACAACACTGTGTAGCTCTATCCACAACTGAAGCTGAGTATGTGGCCTTAGGAGAGTGTGTTGCTCAACTTTTATGGATGATGCACACACTTAAGGACTTCCAGCTCAACTACACCCAAACTCAAGTATTTATTGACAATATAAGTTCAATTAATTTAACTAAGAACCCAATTCAACACTCCAGAACCAAACATATAGAAGTCAAACATCATTTTGTAAGAGACCATGTAGCCAGGGGTGAAATAGTACTTAAACATATTGACTCTAAATCCAACTTAGCTGATATATTCACAAAACCCTTACCTGAATCTGAGTTCAGTTCACTAAGAAGGCAGTTAGGATTGTGTTCTGTAGAATAGATTAACTTTATTATTTTGCTCTACTTGATTTAAAATTAAAATTTGAAAAACTGTTTTACTTAATTTCAAAATCAGTTTTCATTTTCGACTTAGTTTTATTTTTTTAAAACTACCCCTTTCAAAACTAGGGTTTTTCGAATATGGACTTAGCCTAGGCCCTAACCCTAGAACTGCATGCACCTATAGACTTAGAAGCCAGCATCTCACAAGCACCTTAGGGTACTTTTTGATTGATAACCTAGAAAGGGTTGAGATGCTTAGGTCTTTGCCTTAATTCAAGATGCTTTAAGTCAGTGCATCTGCAGTAATTGGGGCACTAAATATAACTTATACAGCAATCAAGTTAAGTGTCAAGTTTAGAAAATCTAACTTGAACAGAAACACTTAATTTGACTAACCCTAGCAAAAACTACTGTTTATAACAGTTAGTAAGTAGCTAATTGGGTTAGACAGGTCCCTATAGAGAAAATTGAATGATTGTGGTTTAAGTCTAATTATGATTTGGTTCAGTACAGCAAAATCTTACTTATTTCCATTATTTCTGCTATATTTATTTGTTTTGATATATGGCAAAGGGGGAGAGATAGGAAAGGAGAGAGTAAAATTAATTTTCTTTATTTAAAAAGTTTTCAAAATTTAATTTTCTTAACTCTATCCTTTATTCAAAAAGTATTCAAAAGTCTTTCAAAATTTTGCTAAGTATTCAAGCCTTTCAAATTTTTACTTAAGCTTTCAAATTTTGCTAAGTATTCAAGCTTTCAAATTTTACTTAAGCTTTCAAAATTTTGCTAAGTATTCAAGTCTTTCAAAATTTTTACTTAAGCTTTCAAAATTTTGCTAAGTACTCAAGCCATTCAAAATTTTATAACTTAAGCTTGTCAAAAGTTTTAAACTTTTATAAAGTACCTTAAGCTTAAGATTCTCAAAACTGGTTAAGTACAATGTTATTAAGTACTTAAGTTTTCCAAAAGTACTGTATTAAGTTTTCAAAATTATTAAGTACTTAAGTTTTTTTTAATCATCCTACTAAAGTACTTAAGCTAACACTTTCAAAACCTTTGAGTACCTTGAAACTTAAAGCCTCAAACTTTTTAAGTACTCAAAAATCATGTTTCAAAAATCTTCCTATATACTTTTAACTTAAGATTCCTAAGTACCTAAAACTTAAGTTTTCAAAGTACAAGTAAAGTTTTTTTAACCCCACGAATTTTTGAAAAATCTAGGGGGAGATTCCTTCCAGGGGGAGGGAACAAAGTTTAACATTTTTTCATGCTTGCTTAAACTTAACTTTTTGAACTAAGGTTGCCATAAATCAAAAAGGGGGAGATTGTTGGTGCAGAATGCACCAAAGTCAAACCTGTGTTTTGATAATGGCAACAGAGGTCAAAAGTTAAGTCTTACTTGTGTTTCTAACAAGTTACTCTAGTGTGCAGTAGATAAAGCCCTAGGAAGGACTGCTAGGCAACTGGCGAAGGACTGCCAGTAGCAAAGCCCTAGCGAAGGACTGCTAGGCAACTGGCGAAGGACTGCCAGTAGCAAAGCCCTAGCGAAGGACTGCTAGGCAACTGGCGAAGGACAGCCAGTATCCAAGCCCTAGCGAAGGACTGCTAGGCAACTGGCGAAGGACTGCCAGTATCCAAGACCTGACAAAGGACCGTCAGGCAAAAGTCCAACCAAAGGAGCGGTTGGCATCAGGTAAACTCTCCCGAGAGGAGTAGGTGAGGACGCGTTCCCCGTCGAGGGAACAGTAGGCGTCGGTTCGACCTAGGGCTCCATTTTGGAGACCAAAGTCAGAACCAAGACAGCTAAGGCTGTATAAATAAATATTTTATTGTTGCATTGTGTTTTGGACTAACCCTGGATGCAGGACCGAAGGAACGTGTGTCTGCAGCTCAGAAAGCCTCAAAGGAGAGAGGCAATGGCTGAGTAGGGCGCCCGGAGTGTCCCGGGCGCCCCCAAGGTGCATACAAAACAAGTTAAAGAAAAAAGGGTTCGAACAGCTGCTGGGCGGGGCACCCCCGTGCTCCCGGGCGCCCCCGCTGCTCCCGGGCGCCCCCATGCGCATGCCTCGAACCGAAGCCTTCGAAGCCAGAGATAAGATTTGACCCGGTCAACCCGGGCTGCCCGAGCGCTCCGGGCCCGGTCAAAGCGGATCCCGAAGATAAGGGGATCAGACGCTGACCGAGATTGAACCGGATCGAAGGACACGTGGGGGGCGCCCCCGACGTCCCGGGCGCCCCTGGCCCTATATAAAGGGCCCTCGACCAAGGCTTCCAAGCATCAATTCTTTCAACGCCTAAAGCTCTTCTACGCTCGTGCCTTGCTCCGGAAACACCCAACTCGAGCCGACGACGTCCCGCTGCCCCGAAAAAGTCATACACTCCGGACGTCGGTAACGAAGAGTGCAATTCTTATTATTATTTTCGTGCACTACTTTGTAACCAAATTCTGTAACTATTATTGCGCTTCATATAGAATTGCCCAAAGTAAACGGTCAACGACCGTGGGCCTTGGAGTAGGAGTCGACACAGGCTCCGAACCAGTAAAATCGACTGTGTCTCTGTGTTGTGTTTATTTTTACTTCCGCTGTGCAATTGCTCTTTATGAAATTCCGAACGA
>JAGFNQ010006767.1:31450-83084 GCA_024364735.1 Boesenbergia rotunda | reverse complement strand
CTTTGAATTCACTAGTGTTACCTCTCCTTTTGAAACGTCGTCTCTTCGCATCATCCTCCGCACGAAGTTCGCCATTTCGGATGAAGAGGAGCCACTGCCATCTTCCTCCGAGTTTGACTCGGATTCGGAGGAGGATGAAGACGATGAAAGATCCTTCTCCTTCTTCTTCTCCTTCTTCTTCTTGTTGATCCGGTCCCCTGCAACTAAGGCAATCCCCTTCTCCTTGGGGCCTTTGTTAGCCATCTCATGCAATTCCATCTCAAAAATAAATCATCGAACTTTACAATAGATAAAGCCTTGGATACTTTGTAGGCATCCACCATGGATGACCACAAAGCATTCCTTGGAAATGCTTTCAAGACATACCTCACAAGGTCGCGATTCTCGACCTTTTCATCAATTGAATGAAGTCCATTAAGAACTTCCTTGAACCGGCTATGGAGCTCACTTACCGACTCATTCTCCTTCATGGAGAGATTTTGAAGTTGATTGAGGAACAAGTCCCTCTTTGCAATCCTCGAGTCTCGGGTGCCTTCATGGAGCTCTATGAGTTTGTTCCACAAGCCTTTTGCACTTGTGAAGGGACCAACCTTGATGAGTTGGTCTTTGTTCATGCCACATTGTAGAGTGACAACCGCCTTAGCGTCGGCTTCACTTTTCCTTGTTTGTTCGGCAGTCCATCGCGAAGATTCGAGTTCCTTGCCTTCATCATCCTTAGGAGGGATGAATCCTTCCTTCACCGCGAACCACGTATGGATATCCATCTTCAAATAGTATTCCATTTTTGATCTCCAATATTGGAAGTCGGCGCCATCAAAGAATGGAGGTCGGGTGGTGGAGAAGCCTTCTCTCAAAGCCATCTTGTTGAAAACTCTTGGTTGTTAAGCCGTGTATAGAGCCCCTTGCTCTGATACCACTTGTTGGGAACGAGATGGCTATAGGGGGGGTGAATAGAGACAACCACTATCTCCTTCAAGACTTATCACGATTTCTGCAACTCAAATACCAGTAGCACAGCGGAAAGAGTAGAAAACAGAGTGTGCAGAAAAAATAAAACGAAAGCAAAACAAACACGACTAGCAAGATCGCTAACAAGGAGGGTTTACAAGGTTCAGGGATAACTTGCCCCTACTCCTTGGCGTGCCCTTGAGGTGGGCGATCCCTTGATCGTCGGCAGATCAAGCCCCGGTTAACACTGGATATGAAGCAACCTCCTTCTCGGTGGAGAAACCTCCCCACAGTGTGTTTCAAACAATGATATAGAATGAGCACAATGAAACAACAACAAGAAGGATCTTACTCAAACACTTAGCAAGGACAAAACACAGCAAGCTTCCCTGAGCTCCACCCAGTGGCGATCTCACGCAGACCCCTGCTCCGTGTCTTCCCACTGTCGGACTCCAAGCCTCTTGTTTTCTCCTTCAAGCGCTCAAGTATGATGATTGCTCCTCAATAGCTTGCTTAGAATGGTTGAAGAACTCAAGAACAGCAAGCTTGTAACACAGGAACTCAAGAGCACGAAAAACTCAAGAACTCATTTTAAACTCTCCTTCTCGCGTTCCTTTTTGTTTCTCCGCCAAGCGACAAGTGACAATATCTCTGTAGCTCCCAGCTACTCATCTGCCAATGCCAACCTCTACTGAGCTATCTCTGGACTCACTGAGCTCCCCTCAGTCAAGCTCCAGTCTCAGCTCCAGTCTGCAGCTCGCCGTTGCAACCTGAGATGAGAAAGAGACAAACCTTCTCCAAGGAAAGCACTCTTTGACTTCTCCTTGAGTGTTTGAATCCTCCCCTGTCACCTGAAATTCAATCAGAGCATTAGAGCAGCAAATCAAGTAGCATATCAAATATCAGAAACATACATCAGCAAATCAGATACGATCAGACGCTCTGACCACGTCTGACAGTGAAATTTGAATTAAAGTGATCGGTCACCGGACCGATCCAGGGTGTGTGGATCGGTCACCAGATCGATCCACTGCTTCGCTGGGATTCCCAGCTCTAGCAGCTATACACGCCTGATCGGTCACCAGACCGATCAGGGTGAAGCCTGATCGGTTACCAGACCGATCAGAATGGATCCTGATCGGTCACCCAGATCGATCAGGGCAGATGAACAGTTATTTTTTAATCAAATCCAAGATCCCTGATCGGTCACCGGACCGATCCAAGACTTTGATTAGCAAGGGAACTCACTCACCGTTTGCTCCCTGATCGGTCACCAGACCGATCAGGAGCAAGACAGCAAGGAAGCAGCCTGCTCCCTGATCGGTCACCGGTCCAATCAGGAGCCACACAGTAGATTCCCAATCTCACTGTGCGCTCCCTGATCGGTCACCAGTCCGATCAGACATAGCTGGATCGGTTACCAGATAGATCCACTAAGGAGCAGCGTGCCAATGTCCCTGATCGGTCACCAGACCGATCCAGTGACTCAACCCTAGCCCTCCAAGCTAGGAATTCATCCACCTTAGCCCTCAAAGCTAAAGATTTTTCAATCTAACTCTCCAAGTTGGGAATTTGCACCTAACCCTCCAAGTTAGGACTTTTCACCTAGCCCTCCAAGCTAGGACTTTTCACCTAGCCCTCCAAGCTAGGACTTTTCACCCAACTCTTCCGAGTTAGAACATCATCCAACCTAGCCCTCCAACCTAGGCACCTGACACTCCAAGCCATGACTTTTTCACCTAATTCTCCAAGATGGGAATTTGCACCTAACCCTCCAAGTTAGGACTTTTCACCTAGCCCTCCAAGCTAGGACTTTTCACCCAACCCTTCCGAATTAGGACTTTTCCAACACCTAGCCCTCCAAGCTAGGATTTTTCACACCTAACCTCCCAGGTTAGGATTTTCCATATCATGCCTAATCCTCGATCAGGACTTAATCATAATTATCATAATCATCACACCTAACCTCCCAGGTTAGGATTTTCCATATCATGCCTAATCCTCGATCAGGACTTAATCATAATTATCATAATCATCCTCCTAAACTAAAATCGTTGTCAACACCAAAACAACAATCAGGGCCAGACTGCATCAACAATTGACAGGAGGGGTATAAGAGAAATGAACTGATTTTTCATACGTCCGTTTGTAAAGTACAAATCAATGAATATTTTGTTGGATATTGGGTCTTAAAAGACCAATACGATTTATGATTTTGCAAGAGAAAATCGAGGTACCATCAATCGATAAAAGTCTAAATTGACTTCAAAATTGAAATTTACATTTCGAGTAGATGAATCTAGACTATTAATTTGCTCAAAATCGATTACGGGTGAATGAGAAATTAATTGTTAAATTCAACTCAAAATATTATAAAAAGGAAGTAGGGGAAAATAATCCCACATTAGAAATTCCAGAGAGAATTTACTTCCTTATATGCGTTGCTGTGTTAATTGAGTTAACACAAATAGCACAGATGCACTCATCCAAGGGCCGAGCAGGTGCTCACACCTGCGAGCCCGCCACCCGCCACGCGCGCAATGAGCGCTTTGTTGGCAAACTTTGCACTTAGTGATCCATGTGACTTAAAATTCGTGCAAACTAAAGGAGGTAAAAAGTATTTTATTTCTTTTATTGATGACTGCACGAGGTTCTGTTATGTCTTTCTTTTAAGAAGTAAAGACGATACCTTAGAAGCTTTTAGAATCTATAAAACAGAAGTTGAGAATCAACTTGATAAACGAATTAAAATAATTCATAGCGATAAAGGTGGAGAATATGGTGCACTGTCTGATGAATTTTGTTCAGAATCTGGCATTATCCATCAGACAACGGCACCTTACTCACCTCAATCGAATGGTGTTGCCGAACGTAAAAATCAGACATTAAAGGAAATGATGAATGCCTTGTTGATAAATGCAGGCTCACCCCAGAACTTGTGGGGGGAAGCTATGTTATCGGCAAATCACATTCTCAATAAAATCCCTCACAAGAAAAATGATAAAACGTCATACGAACTATGGAAAGGTCGTGAACCATCGTACAAATACTTGAAAGTGTGGGGGTGCTTGGCAAAGGTCGAAGTACCCAAGCCAAAGCAAATAAAGATCGCACCTAAAACGTTCAATGCAATATTTGTCGGATATGCCCAAAACAGTAGTGCATATCGTTTCATAGTTCACAAGTCAGACATTCCTGATATTTATGTGGGAATAACTATAGAATCTCGGAATGCAATATTCTTTGAAAGTATATTCCCAAATAAGAAGGGAAACATTCAAAGTGATAGCAACGGAAGCTCTAAAGACAATGACGTTTTTGAACTTAGTTGTCATAAAAGGACTATTGACTATCAAAACAAAGAGCCACGTCGGAGCAAACGGGCTAGAGTCGAGAAATCGTTCGGGTCGGACTTTATGACTTTTATGTCAGAAACGGACCCAAGAACATTGAACGAAGCTCTCTCTAGTCCCGACGCCCCATTAGGGAAAGAAGCAGTCAATAGTGAAATCGAGTCCATCATGAATAACCATACTTGGGAATTAGTGGACCTTCCTTCTGGTTCTAAACCATTAGGATGTAAGTAGATACTAAAACGCAAGTATAAAGTTGATGGATCGATTGACAAGTATAAGGGTAGACTTGTAGCCAAAGGGTACAAGCAAAAGGAAGACCTTGATTACGTCGATACCTACTCACCGGTGATAAGGATTATGTCCATATGAGTGCTGATAGCCATCACAGCATTGTATGACCTTGAAATACATCAAATGGATGTTAAGACTGCATTCTTAAATGGTGAGTTGGAAGAAGAAATCTACATGGAGCAACCCGAGGGGTTCGTAATTCCAGGAAAAGAGGAAAAGGTGTGTCGACTTGTTAAGTTGCTGTACGGACTTAAACAAGTGCCTAAACAATGGCACGAGAAATTTGACAAAATAATGCTGTAAAACGAGTTCAAAATAAATGAATGTGACAAATGCATTTATGTCAAAAACACACCTAAAGACTATGTAATCGTCTGTCTATACGTAGACGATATGCTTATAATGGGTAGTAATTATGAGATAATCATGAATATAAAGGAAATGTTAACCAAGAATTTCGATATGAAAGATATGGGTTGAGAAGAAGTTATATTGGGAATTAAAATTCTCAAGACATCTGAGGGGGTAGTTTTGACACAATCTCACTATGTAGAGTCGATGTTGAAGAAGTTCAATGCATACGATCTTTCTACAGTGAAAACACCTATGGATCTAAGTCAACACTTAGCGAAAACCCAAGGTGAGCCCATATCGCAATTGGAATATTCTCTGATAATAGGCAGCTTGATGTATCTCACAAATTGCACACGTCCTGATATTGCCTGTGCAGTCAACAAGCTAAGTCAGTTTACGAGTAATCCAAATGACACCCATTGGAAAGTATTGATGCGAGTTCTTAGATATTTGAAATATACTATGAACTACGGATTACATTACGAAAAATATCCCGCTGTCTTAGAGGGATATTGTGATCCTAATTGGATATCAGATACAAAAGATTCCAAATCCACTAGTGGATATGTATTCACGATTGGTGGGGGAGCGATATCTTGGAAATCCACTAAGCAGATGTGCATTGCTTGGTCAACAATGGAATCCGAGTTTATAACACTAGACAAAGCAGCTGAAGAAGCTGAATGGCTGTGGAATTTCTTGGAAGATATTCTGAGCTGGACAAAACCTGTGCCCACCGTACTTATACATTGTGATAGTCAATCGGCGATTGGAAGGGCACAGAGTAGTATGTATAATGGTAAGTCACAACATATACGTCATAGACATAATACCATTAGGCAGTTGATCTCGAATGGAGTGATTGCAATTGATTATGTAAAGTCCAAAGATAATTTGGCAGACCCTCTTATGAAGGGGCTAAATCGAGATCAAGTATACTGCTCGTCAAGAGGAATGAGATTAAAAATCTATAACTAAAACGACTGTAATGGTAACCCAACCTTGTTGACTGGAGATCCCAAGATCTTGGTTCAATGGGACAACGAAGTTACAGAAGTTGTGTTACAGCACACGAGATATATTATTCCAATCCTAGGATGAATAAGTGCTGTCCTACCACATATAGTGAGGTTAAGCTTATGCTTTTAATGACTTCTATACCTTTATAAGGTAGAGTATGGTAGGATACTCTTGATAGAAGTGTCACCTATGTGAGTGTGAAGACAAACCGCTTCAATGAAACACTCATGAATCCAAGATGGTGTCCATGGATGAAACGGAACCAACCATGAGAACCAAAAGTAGGTGAGATAAGTCTCCGTGTAGAAGTTATTGTTTTAGTATACACAAACAGCTGAGCAGTTCAAGACATCACGTTCACTGCGCAGCCTAGTATGCTCGATAGCATTGCACTATGGAAGGTTCAAAGCCACAAGCTACCTCTCCCGATGCATTGACTTATCGATTGGATTCCTGTAAAGTGTCTGCATGCATACACACATTAATTTCCATTCATGTGGGGGATTGTTGGATATTGGGTCTTAAAAGACCAATATGATTTATGATTTTGCAAGAGAAAATCAAGGTGTCATCAATCAATGAAAGTCTAAATTAACTTCAAAATCGAAATCTACATTTCGAGTAGATAAATCTAGACTATTAATTTACTCAGAACCGATTACGGGTGAATGAGAAATTAATTGTTAAAGTCGGCTCAAAATATTACAAAAAGGAAGTAGGGGGAATATAGTCTCACATTGGAAATTCCAAAGAGAATTTACTTCCTTATATGCGTTGCTATGTTAATTGAGTTAACACAAATAGCATAGATGCATTCATCCAAGGGGCGAGCAGGTGCTCGCACCTGCGAGCCCGCCGCGCGCGCACGCGCCGCGCGCGCACGCGCCGCGCGCGCACGCGCCGCGCGCGCACGCGCCGCGCGCGCACGCGCCGCACGCGCACGCGCCGCGTGCGCACGTGCCATGCGCGCACGCACGTAATGGGTGATGTAGCATGCATACGTGGCACTCTCGGTTGGACAGAAAGGGTTGATTGGCTGCTGACTGGGCAAACGGATGGCCACCGTTGGATCGAAGAAGGTGATGAATCGCAAGTGACGCGATCTGGAGCGTTGATCATGAATAATCATGATTGGACCATTGGTGATGAAAGTTGATCTGGCGGCTGAGATCAAAGGAGGACTGAAAGGTTACAATCCTCCAGATCTAGGGCTGAGATTAAGAGATCTGGTTGAAGGGTTACACCCTCTAGATTGAACGGCTCAGATGAACTCACCAAGGGGTACTTCACCTCTTCACCTAGTATAAATAGGACCCCTAGATGATGGAAAGAAATCACCAAAAATCACTCAAACTCACTCAAGCCTAATCAACCTTGCATCCATCCATCTTCTGCATCCGGAGTCCAAAAAACCTACGAGAGGGTTCGCCGGTCTCAGAATTTGAAGTGATATTATTCCGAGACATTGTCGTTGTATCTTGGAAACGAATTGCTGCTATCCGTAAGCACCTGAGCGGAGCAATATCGTTTTACGAAGATAGTGTTGAACACTAGCCTCGACGATATTATATCAAATTGCATCCTCCCCGGCGGCAATACTCACCGACGGCGACAAACATATTTTTTTGATAAATACAGATTCTCACATATCCCTATGATAAAATCCATCCTACAAACATAAAACAGTTATCAACTAACTGTTATAAATGATATATAAAGCCAGCAGTTAGTTAAGAGCACCCATTTATTAACAGTTATCAATCAACTGTTATAAATGATATATAGAAGCTAGCAGTTTGTCAAATGATAGATGCTTTTGGATTTTTTTTTCCAATATTCTTCTCGCATCACTCCTGCCAAACAATCTAATATCTCCTAATTATCCTGTCGCGAAGCGCGACGAACTCCCGAGAGTGAAGTGGTCCTCTGAGAACTACGAGCTGCGGATGCCGGCTCCGACCTGCGAGAGAAGGACCGTTAGCAAACTCACCGGGAAAAGTCCTCGGCAAGGCCCTCCGACGGTCAAGTCAGCCCCCGATGGTAGAAGAGCAAGAAAGCAATGAAACAGTGGAAGAAAGCACTATTGCATGTACCTGTGCGATGGGGAACGGAGGGGCTTATATAGCCGAGGGAGCCGGCAGCTTCTGCCCGGTCTGCCACATCCTATCGTAAGCGAGAGCAGGACAGGGCGTGGTTAGTAGTGGCAGGGTAAGGTGTTGCATGCCCGAATAAGGCAAGGGGAATTGCCGGCTCGCCGACATGCGTCGTCAAGCGCCGCTCGGCCTGACGCGAACGCAGGTGGTCGTGGTAGGCCACCTAAGCTCTTCGAAGCTTGATACTGACCCATTGGGGAGTCGATCGAACCACCTTTGAGCTGGTCCCGAGAGCGTGGTCAAGAAGGCTCGACACTTCACGTCCTCGGGGTACTGGTGCAACAATGTCGCACTCTCGAACTTCATCAGGTGCTCTTCGGGATCTGTCGCTCCAGCATACTCAGGTACGGTGAAGAACCTGAGATGATTAGGAACCGGATCCTCCAGGATCCAAGAGGAGAAGGGGCTACGTACCAGGGCGGCTGGAGACGCTTCGACTGGGGTCTTTCCCCTATCGAGATGTGGCCTGTGCATCTTACTAGAAGCGGACGCCTCGACCGACATAGAATTGGCCTCCTCGTCCTGCCCTCGGTAGAAAGTGGCGGGAAAGGGGGTCGAGCCCCCCTCGGGTAGAGCGGCCTTCCCCGACCTCCTGAGGGACCAAGTGTTGATGGCTGGGGAATCAAGCTGCCGGGCTACCGGCCTGCGACAGCCTCTAAGGGGTTCTCTGGGCCCAGGAGTCCATCAAGAGCTTGTACTCCTCGAGCGTGACAGTCATCATGACTCGGTTGGGATCCTCTATCATGCACTTCCTATCAGGCTAAATTGTCCCTTCTTCTAGCGCCAAATTTGATCCTGTCGAGAAGCAAGGGGGACTCCCAAGAGTGAAGTGGTCCTCCGAGAACTATGAGCTACGGATGTCGGCTCCGACCTACGAGAGAAGGACCGTTAGCAAACCCGCAGGGAAAAGTCCCCGACAAGGCCCTCCAACGGTCAAGTCAGCCCCCGGTGGTAGAAGAGCAAGAAAGCAATGAAACAGTGGAAGAATGCACTATTGCGCGTACCTATGCGACGGGGAGCGGAGGGGCTTATATAACCGAGGGAGCCAGCAGCTTCTGCCCGGCTTGCCACTTCCTGTCGTAAGCGAGAGTAGGGCAGGGCGTGGCCAGTAGTGGCAGGGTAAGGTGTTGCATGTCCGAATAAGGCAAGGGGAACTGCCGACTCGTCGACGTGCGTCGTCAAGCGCTGCTCGGCCTGATGTGAACGCAGGTGGTCGTGGTTTGGGATGGCAGGAGGATCATGGTGTCAGCGAGATACTCGCGATTTGGGGCTGAAGTGTGTCAGTTCCGCGCAGACCCTGTACCACTTCTACTTGTGTGATGTCAGAGAGTGAGTGGGCGCTCCTGAGGGTTATGACCATCTTCTTCGGGGAGTGTCGTTCGGTGGCTCTGAGTGGAGTTTGGCCCTACGGTCATTGTGACCGAGTTAGGAGGCGCTCGGCCCCACCACACCCGGCCTATCTCACGGTCGGGCAGCTGGGGACTCGGGGTTCCGCGGCTCGGGGATTCCTCATGTTGGGCCTTCTTCAACTTGCCCGTTGGGCCTCTATTGGAGCCAGGTGTGTCTGGGTCAGGGCCAGCCTTTCAAGGGCCCTGAATAGGCCGAGCTGGGCCGAGCGACATCGGCCCGATCGCTCACTTGATCCCTATGGTTCACCGGGCCCCCGGGGACCCCTATCTCTTCCTCGCCCTGATGTGGCACCAGGCTGGCCGGCCGAGCCACCCGTGAGCTAGGCCGGGATCATAAGCCTCCCCCTTGAGTCAGTCGAAGGAGGTGCCGAGTTCGACTAACTAGACTGTCGTTCTTGTACAAGCCTGGCGCACCCGAGTGGTCTTCTCTTGCTACCGACCTTAGCAGTCAGCCCCGAGCAAGTGGTTCGACCGACGAGCGAGCATCTTATCAAATGTCTTTTCCGTTTCCTATCTTGACCCAGGCCGAATCGCCTCGTATCCTCTCACTTAATTGTCACCTTAATTGCCCGAGCCACGTGTCTGTGGGCCATTGGATTCCCGAGTAACGAAGTGTCGGCCGTCGGACTTGGCGAATGACTGAGGTGTACGTGTGCAACACCACCTCGGGAGTTACTACGGGCTTGATCAGACGGCCGCGATCTTTTCCTGCCTTTTGTCAGGCTTGCCATTGGACGGTTGACACCAGCTGGTCTGCCCTATAAATAGGCCTGTATAAATAGGCCTTTATCATAATTGGAATATTTGATACACACATGATCATACCTTGATACTCATGTTGTATAGGTATGTTTGGAAAATCGATTATATTTTGATATTATCTTGATACAAACATGCTAGACAGAGTTGGGGATTATGAAATTGATAAATAATTTGAACAAACTTGATCATCCATTAACTTTAATACAAATTTAATATTGACTTGATACAAATCTGTTTTGAAGTATCCAACTTAGATTTTGGGAACATGATCATGCTTTGATACAAACATGTTTTGATATTCAACTTCATGCTTAGAAAATACTGATCATGCTCTGACACAAATCATGTTGATCATTTTGGGAAATGGATTTTAGTTAAAAGAAACCCTTTAGGATCAATGGGATTGAATCTAATTGAATTAGGGTTTCTGAAACTGTACAATGAAACAAATTTGATTTCAGAGTTTCTGAAACTCAGTATCTGAAATCTGGTTCAGAAAACCTCTCTGTATCAAACCAGATCGGTCCACGGACCGATCAGGACTCACCCTGATCGGTCCACCGACCGATCCAGGAAAGTCTAATCAGTCTGGTGACCGATTAGATCAATACTGATTCTCAGATCATTCCAAATTGTATCAGACCACTCCTCAGACCAATCCCCCTTTATCAATTTTGATGAAGTATCAATAGAACTGAGTAGTAGGATGATGGTCAAGATACTTGGAACAAAACCTAATACTGATTTGATACAAACCTATGTTGGAATGTTCAAATTCATAAGAAAGGGTTTATTGAGTTATGACTCTTGGTCTTAATGTCGTGTTTCAGAAAATTTTCTGAAATGACGAATATTAATGGAGTCTACACCTTTGTTTTGGAATACAAATTGTGATCAGGAATGTATCAGAGTTTCATAAATGTGTCTGAAATCTGATCGTTCCCCAGACTAATCAGACATTTTTCCTGTATCAAGTAATCAACGAATCTGATCGGTCACGGAGACCAATCAGAATTATGTGTCAGATACAGCTGCATTCCTTACTTGTCATATGAAATATATACATGTTTGACCATGATATACTTCTGTATATGTTTTCATGTGAAATTCACACTTTTTGGCGTATGATGCATATACATTGTTGTCATGATACATTTATCGTATATGCCCTTCATATACAATTCAAAAATTGTCCTTTAATTATTTTGGGTTTGGGGAGAGACCCGTGTTTGAGGGAGAGGTATGTTCAAACTTAATAACCATACCCTTTTCGATGTTTAACAAGGGGGAGAAAATGGTTGATTAAGTTTAGGGTTATTGTAGAGTGAGGATTTTGATTCTCTTACGATAATTGAACTGTCTTCAATTGATCATCAATGCCTAAACTTAAATCGGGGTGTCAAACAACAGAAAGGGGGAGATTGTTGATGCAGTCTAACCCTGATTGTTGTTTTGGTGTTGACACCGCTTTATGTTTTGATTTAAGTCTGGTTAAACGCATGGGGATTAAGTCCTAGTCGCGGACTGGGCACGAAATCCTAACTTGGAGGGTTGGGTGAAAAGTCCTAGCTTGGAGGGCTAGGTGAAAAGTCCTAACTTGGAGGGTTAGGTGAAAAGTCCCAACTTGGAGGGTTAGGTGAAAAGTCCTAGCTTGGAGGGCCAGGTGAAAAGTCCTAGCTTGGAGGGCTAGGTGAAAAGTCCTAACTTGGAGGGTTAGGTGAAAAGTCCTAACTTGGAGGGTTAGGTGAAAAGTCCTAGCTTGGAGGGCTAGGTGAAAAGTCCTAGCTTGGAGGGCTAGGTGAAAAGTCCTAACTTGGAGGGTTAGGTGAAAAGTCCTAGCTTGGAGGGCTAGGTGATGAAATCCTGGTGAGTGAAGCCAGGTCCTAGCTTGGGAAGCTAGGTTGAAGTCCCAGTGAGTGAGACTGGGCACGGAGTCTTGGTCTGGGGGACTAAGAACGAGTCAGAGAAGGGCTGGAGGCTTATTCTCATGACTTAGAATGGATTTGACTTTGCCTGGATCGGTCTGGTGACCGTTCAGGGCACAGCCTGATTGGTCTGGGGACCGATCTGGAGTGTGCAGTAGACTGCTGGATAGGTCTGTGGACCGATCTGGAGTGTGCAGCAGACTGCTGGATAGGTCTGTGGACCGATCTGGAGTGTGCAGCAGAATGCCAGAACGGTCTGGTGACCGATCAGGGAGAGAACAGAAACCTTGGTTGGATTCTGTTCAGCCCCAGATCGGTCTGGTGACCGATCCAGAATGCCAGAATGGTCCGGTGACCGATCCACGACCTAGGATCAGATGTCCGCGATTACGGTTTTCTCACAGTGGACCGATCAGGCTTGAGCCTGATCGGTCAGTGCCTATCCTGATCGGTCTGGTGACCGATCAGGCCTCACTCTGATCGGTCCGGTGACCGATCAGTAGCTGTAACTTTAATTCGAAATCACTGTCAGACGCTCTGATCGCGTCTGTTTTCTCTGCCGATTCTCTGATACACTGCTGATATGTTTTGATATGCATTGCTAAGCGTCTGTTGGAGTGTGCAGGTGATACAAGAGGATTCAAATACTCAAGGAGGGTCAATGGAGGACTTTCCATGGAGCAGGTTTGGATCTATTGTGTTTTCAGGTCTCAACGGCGTCTGGCGCAACTGGCAACTGACGAAGGCGCGGCTGGCAACTGACGGAGGCTCAGCTGGAGGAGTGTCCAGTGGACTGAGTGCTCAGAGAGGTCAGTGGGTCAGGGTGTGAGTCAGTGGTGCTGATGGAGCTGGCGACGTTGAGCAGGAGCTTAAGAGACGAAGCTGGAAGCAGAGGAGCGAGGTGAACGAGACAGAAACTTGGGAAGTTTGGCTGGGCTGTGTTCGAGCTCTCTGTTGCTTTGTGCTTAAGCGTTCTACTACATCCTTGTGAGATCTGAGTGAGCATTCCTTCTTGTGTGATCTCCTGTACTCAAGTTCCATCATCCGTGAGATCTGTGGAGAGGTTTCTCCACCGAGAAGGAGGCTCTATCTTATCCGGGTTCACCGGGGCTTGATCTGCCGACGATCAAGGGATCGCCCACCTTACGGGCACGCCAAGGAGTAGGGGCAAGTTATCCCCGAACCTTGTACATCGCTGTGTCGTTTGGTTTGCTGTCTTTGTTTTGATTTCTGTTCTTCAATTCTGTTTCTGCATTCTGTGTGTTTCCGCTGCCTAATCTCTGAGTGCAGAAATCTGTTAAGATCAAAGGATTTGTGTGTCTGGCTACATTCACCCCCCCCCTCTATAGCCATCCAAGGTCCAACAAGTGGTATCAGAGCTTGGGGCTCTGTTCAAGCGGCTTAACATCCGAGAGCTTACAACAAGATGGCTGTAGGAGGAGAAGGCTACAGCACAAACCGACCTCCATTCTTTGACGGCACAGATTTTCCATATTGGAGGTCAAGGATGGAGTTCTATCTCAAGACCAACATCAGTTTGTGGTTTGCCGTGAAGGAGGGCTTCATCCTTCCAAGAGATGGTGAAGGAAAAGAGCTAGACTTCTCCATGTGGTCAGCTGAGCAAATCAAAAAGGGAGAAGCGGATGCTAAGGCTGTGGTCACCTTGCAATGTGGGATGACCAAGGACCAACTCATCAAAGTTGGTCCCTTTACAAGTGCAAAGGACCTATGGAACAAAATCTTTGAGCTCCATGAGGGAACTCAAGACACCCGGAGAGCCAAGAAGGATTTGCTTCACAGCCAACTCCAAAACCTCACCATGGGAGAAAATGAAAAGGTAAGTGAACTCCATGGACGGTTTAAAGAAGTGTTGAATGGTCTCCACTCCATAAATGAAAAGGTAGAAAATAGAGACCTAGTGAGGTATGTACTCAAAGCCTTCCCTAGGAATACTTTGTGGTCATCCATGGTGGATGCCTACAAGGTTTCCAAGGATCTATCTTTTGTAAAATTAGAAGATTTGTTTTGTGAGATGGAACTACATGAGATTTCTAACACAAGCCCAAAGGAGAAAGGGGTTGCTTTTGTGGCAGGAAACAAAAGGAAGAAGGACAAGGAGGAGAAAAGCCACTGTCATGTGGCTCTCGTGGCCTTAGAAGGATCAAATGAAGGGAGTGATAACGAATCGGCAAGCTCCTCAACCGCGCCTTCGTCATCTTCGGATGATGAAGAGGTAATCTCTCCGGAGTTAGACAAATGCTATAGAACAATAGCGTGCTTGACAAAAATGCTTAAGAAATCTAAGGCCAAAGTCAAAGCATTAAGGTTGGAAGTAAAAGAATTGAAATCCTCTAAGGTTGAGGACATTGATGATTTACATGATAAATCCCTTAAGGATGAAAATAAGAACTTGAAGAGCGAAGTTGAAAACCTCAAGAATGTTCTTGAGAAGTTTTCAACAAGCTCTAAAACATTAGATATGATACTCAACTCACAAAGGGCGATGTACAACAAGGTTGGTTTGGGTTACCAACCTAAAGAACCTAGTGTCATATCTTTAATGTCAAGAACCCATTTTAGATCATCAAATGATTCTAAGGTTCAAAAAGTCAAAAAGAAATTGACTAAGGCATGGGTGCCAAAGTCATTCATTGTAGATTCCTTAGGTCCCAAAATTTGGGTACCTAAAACCTCAATATTTAGAATTGTATAAGCATAAATTGAGGGGGAGCATCTATCAACATAGGTTGTTGATAAGTGGTGCTCCAAACCCAAGGCTAAGGTTACACTAGTTTCAAAATGAGTCAACAAGCCTTGGAAATTATTTTTATACATTGCATGAAGGGTTTAGATTCACACATAATTTGCTCTTGTCATGAATTGCTTAGATTAATTGGTTTTCTTGTAGCAATTTATGTTTTACTGCAATTTGTGTTTTATGAAATTTCACTTGAGTAGTAAGGAAATTTTCATACAATGAATGATAGTATATTCATGCTTCAAAATAAACCAACTAGTTTTGAAAAGGAAAAATATATTGCATGAATGATTTAGGTTGAATCATGACAATGGATTGCTATAGTTCACGGTAAATCTAGAAGTTAGCCAAAATATCAAAATCGCAGTTTTTTTTGGAATAACTGATGATATATCTTAGGCTTAAGTTCTTCCTTAATGTGTTGGAGGTGAACATGATCAAGTATGCCATGATTTACTCTATGTGCTATTAACATTAGTCTATGACATGAAAATTTTGGTTAAGAACAGTATGCTCACATAGTTATGATGTTTCAAAATTCAGCACTCAAGTTCCATGATTTGCTATAAAGTCTGATTATCAAGGTAGATTGGATTATCAAAATTGTTTGGAATAAACATGATCATAATTGGAATATTTTGATACACACATGATCATACCTTGATACTCATGTTGTATAGGTATGTTTGGAAAATCGATTATATTTTGATATTATCTTGATACAAACATGCTGGACAGAGTTGGGGATTATGAAATTGATAAATATTTTGAACAAACTTGATCATCCATTGACTTTGATACAAATTTAATATTGACTTGATACAAATCTGTTTTGAAGTATCCAACTTAGATTTTGGGAACCTGATCATGCTTTGATACAAACATGTTTTGATATTCAACTTCATGCTTAGAAAATACTGATCATGCTCTGACACAAATCATGTTGATCATTTTGGGAAATGGATTTTAGTTAAAAGAAACCCTTTAGGATCAATGGGATTGAATCTAATTGAATTAGGGTTTCTGAAATCTCGTTTCTGAAACTGTACAATGAAACAAATCTGATTTCAGAGTTTCTGAAACTCAGTTTCTGAAATCTGGTTCAGAAAACCTCTCTGTATCAAACCAGATCGGTCCACGGACCGATCAGGACTCACCCTGATCGGTCCACCGACCGATCCAGGAAAGTCTGATCGGTCTGGTGACCGATCAGATCAATACTGATTCTCAGATCATTCCAAATTGTATCAGACCACTCCTCAGACCAATCCCCCTTCATCAATTTTGATGAAGTATCAATAGAACTGAGTAGTAGGATGATGGTCAAGATACTTGGAACAAAACCTAATACTGATTTGATACAAACCTATGTTGGAATGTTCAAATTCATAAGAAAGGGTTTGTTGAGTCATGACTCTTGGTCTTAATGTCGTGTTTCAGAAATTTTTCTGAAATGACGAATATTAATGGAGTCTACACCTTTGTTTTGGAATGCAAATTGTTAATGCAGTCTGATCAGGAATGTATCAGAGTTTCAGAAATGTGTCTGAAATCTGATCGCTCCCCAGACTAATCAGACATTTTTCCTGTATCAAGTAATCAACGAATCTGATCGGTCACGGAGACCAATCAGAATTATGTGTCGGATACAGCTGCATTCCTTACTTGTCATATGAAACATATACATGTTTGACCATGATATACTTCTGTATATGTTTTCATGTGAAATTCACACTTTTTGGCGTATGATGCATATACATTGTTGCCATGATACATTTATGGTATATGCCCTTCATATGCAATTCAAAAATTATCCTTTGATTATTTTGGGTTTGGGGAGAGACCCGTGTTTGAGGGGGAGGTATGTTCAAACTTAATAACCATACCCTTTTCGATGTTTGACAAGGGGAGAAAATGGTTGATTAAGTTTAGGGTTATTGTAGGGGGAGGATTTTGATTCCCTTACGATAATTGAACTGCCTTCAATTGATCATCAATGCCTAAACTTAAATCGGGGTGTCAAACAACAAAAAGGGGGAGATTGTTGATGCAGTCTAACCCTGATTGTTGTTTTGGTGTTGACACCGATTTAAGTTTTGATTTAAGTCTGGTTAAACGCATGGGATTAAGTCCTAGTCGCGGACTGGGCACGAAATCCTAACTTGGAGGGTTGGGTGAAAAGTCCTAGCTTGGAGGGCTAGGTGAAAAGTCCTAACTTGGAGGGTTAGGTGAAAAGTCCCAACTTGGAGGGTTAGGTGAAAAGTCCTAGCTTGGAGGGCTAGGTGAAAAGTCCTAACTTGGAGAGTTAGGTGAAAAGTCCTAACTTGGAAGGTTGGATGAAAAGTCCAAGCTTGGAGGGTTAGGTGAAAAGTCCCAACTTGGAGGGTTAGGTGAAAAGTCCCAACTTGGAGGGTTAGGTGAAAAGTCCTAGTTTGGAGGGCTAGGTGAAAAGTCCTAGCTTGGAGGGGGTAGGTGAAAAGTCCTAACTTGGAGGATTGGGTGAAAAGTCCTAGCTTGGAGGGCTAGGTGATGAAATCCTGGTGAGTGAAGCCAGGTCCTAGCCTGGGAAGCTATGTTGAAGTCCCAGTGAGTGAGACTGGGCACAGAGTCTTGGTCCGGGGGGACTAAGAACGAGTTAGAGAAGGGCTGGAGGCTTGTTCTCGTGACTTAGAATGGATTTGACCTTGCCTGGATCGGTCTGGTGACCGATCAGGGAAGTTGGCACGAAGTTCACTCCTGGATCGGTCTGGTGACCGATCAGGGCACAGCCTGATTGGTTTGGGGACCGATCTGGAGTGTGCGGCAGACTGCTGGATAGGTCTGTGGACCGATCTGGAGTGTGCAGCAGAATGTCAGAACGGTCTGGTGACCGATCAGGGAGAGAACAGAAACCTTGGTTGGATTCTGTTCAGCCCCAGATCGGTCTGGTGACCAATCCAGAATGCCAGAACGGTTCGGTGACCGATCCACGACCTAGGATCAGATGTCCGCAATTACGGTTTTCTCACAGTGGACCGATCAGGCATGAGCCAGATCGGTCAGTGCCTATCCTGATCGGTCTGGTGACCGATCAGGCCTCACTCTGATCGGTCCGGTGACCGACAGACCGATCAGGCCTCACTCTGATCGGTCTGGTGACCGACAGACCGATCAGGCCTCACTCTGATCGGTCTGGTGACCGATCAGTAGCTGTAACTTTAATTCGAAATCACTGTCAGACGCTCTGATCGCGTCTGTTTTCACTGCTGATTCTCTGATACACCGCTGATATGTTTTGATATGCATTGCTAAGCGTCTGTTGGACTGTGCAGGTGATACAAGAGGATTCAAATACTCAAGGAGTGTCAATGGAGGACTTTCCATGGAGCAGGTTTGGATCTATTGTGTTTTCAGGTCTCAACGTCGTTTGGCGCATCTGGCAACTGACGAAGGCGCGGCTGGCAACTGACGGAGGCTCAGCTGGAGGAGTGTCCAGTGGAATGAGTACTCAGAGAGGTCAGTGGGTCAGGGTGTGAGTCAGTGGTGCTGATGGAGCTGGCGACGTTGAGCAGGAGCTTAAGAGACGATGCTGGAAGTAGAGGAGTCGGGTGGAACGAGACAGAAACTTGGGATGTTTGGCTGGGCTGTGTTCGAGCTCTCTGTTGCTTTGTGCTTAAGCGTTCTACTACATCCTTGTGAGATCTGAGTGAGCATTTCTTCTTGTGTGATCTCCTGTACTCAAGTTCCATCATCTGTGAGATCTGTGGAGAGGTTTCTCCACCGAGAAGGAGGCTCTATCTTATCCGGGTTCACCGGGGCTTGATCTACCAACGATCAAGGGATCACCCACCTTACGGGCACGCCAAGGAGTAGAGGCAAGTTATCACCGAACCTTGTACATCGTTGTGTTGTTTGGTTTGCTGTCTTTGTTTTGATCTCTGTTCTTCAATTCTGTTTCTCCATTCTGTGTGTTTCTGCTGCCTAATCTCTGAGTGTAAAAATCTGTTAAGATCAAAGGATTTGTGTGTCTGGCTATATTCACTCCCCCTCTATAGCCATCCAAGGTCCAACAGTTTCTTCTTTTGTCTGTTAATGTCTAACTAACCCTTTGTTGTTCTCACAGCTGATATAATGCTGGCCGCGGTTTTGGAGGAAGGCTTCGGCCTAGACGATGCCGAGCTGGAGGCTCGGGTGGCTGAACAATTAACCCAACGAGGGACTACTCCTCCGACCCTGGTGTCCCTATCTCCTTCCTCCGATCCGGTAACCACGCCAATCGCCGATCCCGAGCCCAAAGATTTCGACGACCGACCCCTCATTGTCAGGTGCAGACGAGCACCGGAGCCAGTATCTGAGTTCATGCCACCGACCACCAAGCTGGCTGAGGCCTCCACCAGCCGGCCTCAGAAGAGGCAGAAGAAGAAGAAGAAGGTCGAGCCCGCCGAGCCTATCGAGCCCTCCGCGTCTCAACCATCCCTGACTCGGGCATCCCAGGGGGACTCGGGTTCTCCTCACTCCGGGGAATAGTTTGGGCATCCTCCCATGCACCTCCTGTTGCCATCACTCGTCGACCTTGTGATGAGCCTAGAGGTACCGAGTGGCGTGGACACCGGGCAGAGTTAAGAAGTTCATTTACACAGTCCCATCGCCAACCACTTTCTTCAGGGCCTCCGGGAGTGCAACTACTGGGGCCCGAGCATCCGGGCCAATACCTTCTTGTCGGCGGCCACTCGGGTATGTCGACTAAGTATACTTCAGTTTTTTCCTCTTAGGCATTCCTTACTTCCTTACTAACAATGCATCTTTGTGCTTTGCAGCTCTGGGGTTCGTGCTACAGCGTGTCGATGGCCATGTTGGTACACTCCAATGCCCGCCTTCGAGCAGAGCGACGGGTGGAGGACTTGGAGGCCCGACTCCGCCACACGCAGCTGACTTCTGATGAAGACTCCCTCAATGGGCTGAGGATCGAGGTCATCGGTCTTCAGGACCAATTGGCCCAGTTAGAAGAACAGCTGGAGGCTTCCAGGGTTCAGATCAACACGGATGATATGGCGGTCGGTCAAGCTCTCGTCCGGGTCTCCCAGGTTAAGCACATGGAAGCCAAGGCCTGGGCACTCAAGGACCAAGTGCAAATGAAACTGAAGAAGACTCGAGCGAAGCTTCACAAGATGACCCGATCTGCCAGGACCTTGAAATCCAAGCTGGAGGCCAAGGAGCAGGAGACCAGTTTGCTAACCAACCAGTTGGCCAACCGAGATGCCGAGCTCCAGGCCCAAGCTGAGGAGCTGAGGCGACTCCGTGAGCAGCGGTCGACCTAGGAGGTGGCCCAGTCGGAGCTCGAGGAGCTCCGGGCCTATAAGGCGGGCGAGGCTGCGTGATGGGAAACTCGACAGGTTGAGTACAACAACTCCCGGGATTTCTACAAGCAGTTGTCGAGGAGGGTTCGCCCCATGCTTATGCGGCAGCTGTCCAAATACCATTGAGCAGCTTAAGCAGGGTGGGCATCTTCTGTAGGACCGGTGCCGTCGATAAAGGGGGGGCGGTGAATATCGACCATTAAAATCTTTCGTGGAAATCTTCGTAAAACTTTCGATCTATTCAGAGTGTTAGTGCAGCGGAAAATAAAATAGAAAAAGAAAAACAATACACAAGGACACAGCGGGATTTATTTACTTGGTTCTCAACCCCCCAGGGTCAGTATGTCCAAGGCCTATGTACTCGGCGTGAGTCCACTATTGGTCTCCTTTCCGGAATTTCTGGAGGTGGAGAAAACCCGTCTTACAGTGTAGAAATACAAGCACAAGTACAGAAAATTAAGTACGGAAAATTAAATGCAAACCGAACAAAACAAAAGTTGACGCTCGGTCGATCTGGACCTCCGAAGTGCCGCGCACTTCCTCCTGGAGCCTCCCAGTCATAGAGCCTCGTCTTTAGCGCGTTGTCGTCGGTCAGAATGATTAGAATGGCTTGTAGCAGTTGTGTTTGAAGCAGAGGGGTCGAAGCCCCTTATATTGGCCTCCTGGGGGCGCCCCGATAAACCCGGTCAAACTTTATCCCCGCGTCGACCTCGCCGCAGTTGATAAAACCTTTGACCAGGGCGCCCCGAACCTCCCGGGCGCCCTCATGAGGGCTTATCTGAGTTTCGGACTCGAAACTGCAAAAATAGCTTTGAACCCGGGCGCCCCGGACGCTCCGGGCGCCCCGCTTGACACCTATTCTGCTTACTTAACAAAAACTGCATTTTACTCTTGACTGGGGGCGCCCCCATCATCCCGGGCACCCTCATCAAGCCTTTAAACCCAATACTGGGTTTTATGCCTTACTCTGGGCGCCCCCAATAGTGGGGACGCCCCCATCAGCCACTTTCCAGCAACTTGCCTGCTTTGTCTCCGGTTCTTAGTACCTGCAAGATACACAAACACAAAGCACATATACACATATTCTTAACCTTAAGGACTTGGTTCTGACTTCGAATTTGTACGAAACCCTAGGTCAAACCGGCGCAAGTTCCCACCCCCGAGAACGCGCCTTTCACCTACTCCTTTTAGGAGACGATTGCCACCCAGTCCTTCGGGTGGACTTTTGCTTAGCTTCCGATATTTCCGAACCTTGAGACGCTCAAACCCTGACCCATCTCTACTCCTGTCCTTAGTCATCGCTCAGATAAGTTGCCCAGTCCCTTGGGCCAAGACTTCATTCCCTAGCAGTCCTTCGCCAGGTGCCTAGCAGACCTTCGCTAGGTCTTCGTTACCAAGCAGTCCTTCGCCTGGTGCCTAGCAATCCTTCGCCAGGTCTTCGGTACCAAGCAATCCTTTGCTTGGTGCCTAGCAGTCCTTCGCTAGGTCTTAGACTCCTAGCAGCCCTTCGCTAGGTGCCCAGCAACCCGTCGCCAGGTCTTAGGGTTCCGATGCCTAGCAGCCCTTCGCTAGGTGCCTAGCAGCCCTTCGCTAGGTCTTAGGGTTTCGATGCCTAGCAGCCCTTCGCTAGGTGCCTAGCATCCCTTCGCTAGGTCTTAGGGTTTCGATGCCTAGGTTAACTAGGACTTTTCTTCAACTTAGGTCACTTCTCCTTTGCTCCCCTTTGTCTGTTCATTGTATCACTGACTTAAGTGTATTGTCAAACATTAAAACACTTAAAGAAGAACATCATTGATGCAACTTGCACCAACAATCTCCCCCTTTTTGATGTTTGACAATAACTTAAGTTAGATTGGTTTGAGGGGCTAACTTACCATCCTTGGGATCAAAAATGAAAAAATGATATAAGTTTTGAAACTACATTTTTTATTTTTAGTAGAAAATTTTTCTAACTTAAGCACACCTCTCCCCCTTTGTCATACATAAAAAAAAACACAAGAAAATACTTGTACCAATAATGAAAACCCTTGGTTCTTTTTGAAAATACTTAGTGCAAAATTTTTGAAAGCATTGTATTTTGAATGGTATATTACATTTTTTGAAAAATGCATATTTTGAAAAAGATGCTATGTACTTTTGAAAGATTATGTAATTTTTGAAAAATATAAGAACCTTTGAAAAATGTATTGAATTTTTTTTTTTGAAAAATTAAGTACTTTTGGAAAATGCATAATTTTTGAAAGAATGCTATTTTGGAAAATATAAATATTATGCATATTTTGTAAGTACTAACTATTTTTGAAAAAGATGAGACTTTGAAAAATATAAGTAATTTTTGAAACATAATATTTTACTTGACTAGGTTTCTTTTCCAGTCTGACACAATCCTAGGAAACCTTGTTAACCACAAGGACATTTCCTAAGTGTCTTGAAAATTTTTCAAACTCAAGTAAATATTAACAGAATTTTGCCAAAAAATGATAATACTTTTGAAAATATATGCTAGTGGATTTTGAAAAATATGTGAACTTTGAAAGACCCAATATTTTACTTGACTTGGTTTATTTTCCAGTCTGACACCATCCTGGGAAACCTTGTTGACTACAAGGACATTTCCTAAGTGTCCTGGAAATTCTCCAACCCAAGTAAACATTATTTCAAAAATAATTTCATAAGTCACACAAACAAATAGAATAATAGTATTTTGAAAGACTTAGATTTTTTTTTTTGCAAGATTTTGAAGATATGAAAACATGTTATTAAATAATTCTTTTAATTTGACCTTCCCCTAATCTTGACTCAGTCCTGGGAAGCTTGTTGACCACAAGTACTCTTCCTTTGAGTCTTAAGGTTTGATTCAGATTAAAAAGAAATATTTAACAAAAAATGAATAATTACCAAAAAAAACTTTTCTGAAATTCTTCTTTTGACTCAGACTCCCCCTAAATTTGACACATCCTAGGAGTCCTTGAAGATCATGAAGTGGACCTTTCCTCTGTGTCTTTATGGTTTATCAAAGTCAAAGAAACAGGTAAATTTTTGAACATATAATTTTTACACCATAAACCCTTTTTGAAAACACAAGTAATAATGATTTAAAGCACAATTTTCGAAAAGTATTTTTCAAATGATAGTAATGTTTAAAGTGCAGTTTTTGAAAACCATAAAAAAATAAAAAGCACTCCCCCTGTACCCGATACTGTTTGACTCTATCTAAGTGCCTTAAGAAACTTTAGTGTTGTCCTAAGAGGCTTGTGTTTAATTGTGTGAGTCAAGCACTTTTCAAAAGAATATAATTTTTGAAAGCGTATACTGTATTGGCAGTCAAACAAGCATGAAATCCATACAAACATTATTATGTTGAAGCACTATTTTGAAAATATATTTTTAGGAAATTATTCTAACAATTTTGAAAAATAATTTTGAAAAATATTTTTCAATTCATTAGTCCTTAACATCTCACCCATTTTAGATGTATCAATACAACAAGCATGGTTGTATTGTGAGATCCTTGAATCATTTTTCTTAATTTATTATTAACTCTAAGGTATAATTGAAGCTTGTGTTAGATTTGAATTTGACAAGAAGTAACTTGAATTTCAAAAATTGGCTTCCAGGTCTTGGCGAGGCACTAGGCCTTCTTTGGCCGTAGCCTTATTGGATCATCAACCCTTTCCTTGACAAAGCCTTTTAATGAAATTTCATTTTCAAAATTACTTTTTGAAAAATTCTGGTCTAACTAGTTTGGGTCTTGGATCGGTAGCTTCGGCTAGTTTCACCAGTCTAAAGAGACTAAGTAGAGTATACTTGACCTTATTAGAATTGGTTTCCCTAACGTACTATCATCTCACCGCCACCCAATATTATGTTGTTCAAGTTTCAATTATTCTTTTTCTTATAGCCGTTCTAATATATGCATAAAATTTAAACATGAATGACATGTCATATATTTAAAAGAAATAGCAAATGCATGACATGACAATTATGCATGATTCAAACAAGTCCAATCATTTTATTTAAGTTTCTAATGATGTATCAAATTCCTGATTTGATATATGTCGTGTGAACCCGCGAATATGTCAACCCACTTTGACATATTTAATGTTATTAATTTTAATTGTTATAGTTTGGGTAAAATTTTATGTTAGTACAAGTTTAACTTGTTTAACGATTAGTTGGAGATCATATTGATTAAGGATTAATTAATTTAGAATTAATTGATGTTGAATTAATTGAAGTAATTAAGATTAAATTATTAATTAATTGAATTAATTTAGATTAAGTAAGATTAACATTAATTAAGATTTAATTTCAATTGAATTTATAATTAAATTTAATTTAGATTTAATTAATTTATTTGATTTAATTTGAATTATTTGAGTTAACTCGAATTTAATTGAATTTGTTTGAATTGATTGAATTAATTTGAATTTTATTGAATTTATTTGAATTAACTGAATTAATTTGAATTTAATTTATATTTAGTTTAAATTTAATTGAGATTTAATTTGAATTTTATTTTGATTTAATTTAACTTTAATTTAGATTTAATTTAAATTTAATTAAGATTTAATTTGAATTTAATTAAGATTTAATTTAAATTTAATTTAGATTTAATTTGAATTTAATTAAGATTTAATTTAATATAATTTATATTTAATTTAAATTTAATTTAATTTGATTTTAATTTGATTAGAATTTAATTTAATTTGAATTAAATTAGGATTTAATTTGAATTTAATTAAGATTTAATTTGAATTTAAATGAGATTTAATTTGAATTTTATTTAGATTTAATTCAAATTTAATTTAGATTTAATTTAAATTTAATTAATATTTTATTTGAAATTAATTTAGATTTAATTTAAATTTAATTTAGATTTAATTTGAATTTAATTAAGATTTAATTTAAATTTAATTTGAATTTAATTTAATTTGAATTTAATTTAATTTAATTTGAATTTAGTTTAATTTGAATTTAATTTAATTTGAATTTAATTTAATTAGGATTTAATTTGAATTAAATTAGGATTTAATTTGAATTTAATTTGAATTTAATTAGGATTTAATTTGAATTAAATTAGGATTTAATTTGAATTAAATTTGAATTAAATTAGGATTTAATTTGAATTAAATTAGGATTTAATTTGAATTATTTTGAATTTAATTTCAATTAAATTAAGATTTAATTTGAATTAAATTATGATTTAATTTGAATTAAATTAGGATTTAATTTGAATTAAATTAGGATTTAATTTGAATTATTTTGAATTTAATTTGAATTAAATTAGCATTTAATTTGAATTTAATTAGGATTTAATTTGAATTAGGTTAGGATTTAATTTGAATTAAATTAGGATTTAATTTGAATTAAATTAGGATTTAATTTGAATTAAATTAGATTTTAATTAGGATTTAATTTGGATTTAATTTAGATTTAATTTTAATTTTAATTTTATTTAATTTGAGATTATTTGAATTAATTTGAGTTTATTTGAATTAATTGAATTAATTTGAGTTTATTGAATTAATAGAATTAATTGAACTTATTTGAATTGAGTTAATTTGAATTAATTAATAATTGTGGATTTAAGTTCATCATTTTCATTATTTCGAAAATATCTGCTTAATTTTTATCTATCTTTTCAAATTTTTCTAACAATTCAGATTTATTTGAACCTTTGTAATTTTTATTAATTATGGCCTTGATCTTAGATAGTTCCATATCCTCCTTATCCTCAAAATTATATCTTTTGGTATCCTCAAAGTAGGAGGAGTAATTTGGGCCACTAGTTAGGGTTTTGAAATAACTTTCAAGATTATCTATAGTTAAGTTATTATCTAGGAGAATTTCATCTTCAAGATTATTCTCAGAGTTATCCTCAGACACATCTTCAATATTTTCAAGAAATTCAAAATTAATCTCTAGATTATCCTTAAGATTTTCTGAATTAATTTCTGGATTATCTTTAAGATTTTCAGAATTAATTTCTGAATTATCTTTAAGATTTTCAGAATTAATTTCTGGATTAAATTTATTTGAATTAAAATTACCAGAAGTAACATTATCAGAATTTATTTTAGAAATCACTGTATTGATGTTCTGGATTAAATAGTTAATTTTGGATATTTCAGTCATATCTGTATTTTCTAATTTGACATGCAAGAAATTAATTTTACTATGCAGCAAATCTAATTTATCAGAAAAATTAACTAAATTATCACAAGGCAGTGCAGGAATTTGTAACATCTTTGGAACATAAATCTTGCGTACCATCGCCGGACACTTATTTTTGTAATGCCCGTACTTCTTGCACTTGAAGCATTGTACGTGATCTTTATTTTTTCGGACTCCTGGCGCTGGTGCCCCCTTTGCCGCAGGTGGTGTAGATCGAGTCTTACGAGTAGGGCACTGATTTTTATAGTGCCCTCTCTCCCTGCACTTAAAACACGTAATTTGAAGTTTAAAAACAGACATTTTAATTAAAATATACCTGATTCACCCTTGGGCTCCCCCTCAACTCCTGGCGTCGTTGCTCCGTCGGCGATTAGTCCGATGAAGAGCGGCTCGGCTCTGATACCAATTGTAGGACCGGTGTCGTCGATAAAGGGGGGTGAATATCGACCGTTAAAATATTTCGTGGAAATCTTCGTAAAACTTTCGATCTATTCAGAGTGTTAGTGCAGCGGAAAATAAAGTAGAAAAAGAAAATCAATACACAAGGACACAGCGGGATTTATTTACTTGGTTCCCAAACCCCCAGGGTCAGTACGTCCAAGGCCTATGTACTTGGCGTGAGTTCACTATTGGTCTCCTTTCCGGAATTTCCAGAGGTGGAGAAAACCCATCTAACAGTGTAGAAATACAAGCACAAGTACAGAAAATTAAGTACGGAAAATTAAATGCAAACCAAACAAAACAAAAGTTGACGCTCGGCCGATCTGGACCTCCGAAGTGCCGCGCACTTCCTCCTGGAGCCTCCCGGTCGTAGAGCCTCGTCTTTAGCGCGTTGTCATCGGTCAGAATGATTAGAATGGCTTGTAGCAGTAGTGTTTGAAACAGAGGGGTCGAAGCCCCTTATATAGGCCTCCTAGGGGTGCCCTGGACGCTGGGGGCGCTCCGATAAACCCGGTCAAACTTTATCCCCGCGTCGACCTCGCCGCAGCTGATAAAACCTTTGACCAGGGTGCCCTGAACCTCCCGGGCACCCTCATGAGGGCTTATCTGAGTTTCGGACTCGAAACTGCAAAAACAGCTTTGAACCCGGGTGCCCCGGACGCTCCGGGCGCCCCACTTGACACCTATTCTGCTTACTTAACAAAAACTGCATTTTACTCTTGACTGGGGGCGCCCCCATCATCCCGGGCACCCTCATCAAGCCTTTAAACCCAATACTGGGTTTTATGCCTTGCTCTGGGTGCCCCCAACAGTGGGGGCGCCCCCATCAGCCACTTTCCAGCAACTTGCCTGCTTTGTCTCCGGTTCTTGGTACCTGCAAGATACACAAACACAAAGCACATATACACATATTCTTAACCTTAAGGACTTGGTTCTGACTTCGGATTTGCATGAAACCCTAGGTCAAACTGGCGCAAGTTCCCACCCCCCGAGAACGCGCCTTTCACCTACTCCTTTCAGGAGACGATTGCCACCCAGTCCTTCGGGTGGACTTTTGCTTAGCTTCCGATATTTCCGAACCTTGAGACGCTCAAACCCTGACCCGTCTCTACTCCTGTCCTTAGTCATCGCTCAGCTAAGTTGCCCAGTCCCTTGGGCCAAGACTTCATTCCCTAGAAGTCCTTCGCCAGGTGCCTAGCAGCCCTTCGCTAGGTCTTCGTTACCAAGCAGTCCTTCGCCTGGTGCCTAGCAATCCTTCGCCAGGTCTTCGGTACCAAGCAATCCTTCGCTTGGTGCCTAGCAGTCCTTCGCTAGGTCTTAAACTCCTAGCAGCCCTTCGCTAGGTGCCCAGCAACCCGTCGCCAGGTCTTAGGGTTCCGATGCCTAGCAGCCCTTCGCTAGGTGCCTAGCAGCCCTTCGCTAGGTCTTAGGGTTTCGATGCCTAGCAGCCCTTCGCTAGGTGCCTAGTAGCCCTTCGCTAGGTCTTAGGGTTTCGATGCTTAACATCCCTTCACTAGGTGCCTAGCAGCCCTTCGCTAGGTCTTAGGGTTTCGATGCCTAGGTTAACTAGGACTTTTCTTCAACTTAGGTCACTTCTCCTTTGCTCCCCATTGTCTGTTCATTGTATCACTGACTTAAGTGTATTGTCAAACATTAAAACACTTAAAGAAGAACATCATTGATGCAACTTGCACCAACATCTTCCGCCCGACCTCCCGGCCAACATTGTCAAGCTGGCCGGGTTAACCCAGGGGATGGAGAACGTTTTCCGACCCTTCAAGTGAGGGTTGGTGTTTTGCTGTTTTTCTTCTTTTTGGTTTTTTCTTGTAGAGGCTCGACCTCCTTTTGTATTGCCATTACTTTTAATAAACGCCCTTTTACTTAAGCCTTGTCAACTGTGTTTGCTAATTTTTGAGTCTAAGTGTCAATCACTCAGACCTGTACTCGAGCCCCTTTTTTCTTCTTTCCTCTGCACAATCGACTCGACTAACTTGGCCGAATGACGTGAACTCTCGGATAGCTTAATGATAGGGATTAGCCCCTAAGTCATCTGACCGCTCGTGCGGCCTAGCCATTTCGTGCACTTGATTGGTTTGATCCCCGGGAGCGCGGGTCGTGACGCATCCGGTCGGGGGGCCGAGTTAAGTAAAATGCTACTTGCTTCAGCAGGCCTAGCACTAGGATTCTCAGTCGGCTAAATCCCAGGGAGTGTGGGTCACCACACGTCCAGACTAGGAGTCGAGCCGAGGGGTGCACGGGAGCATGCTCGCTTATAACTCGCACGGAGGCGAGAGTCTGGACACTCGGTCAGGTAGAACCCAGGGAGCATGGGTCGCCACGCGTCCGGACTGGGAGCCGAGCCGAGGGGTGCGCAGGAGCATGCCCACTTATAACTCGCACGGAGGCGAGAGTCTGGACACTCGGTCGGGTAGAACTCAAGGAGCGTGGGTCACCATGCGTCCGGACTAGGAGTCGAGCCAAGGGGTCGCGGGAGCATGCCCGCTTATAACTCGCACGGAGGCAAGAGTCTGGACACTCGGTCGGGTAGAACCCAGGGAGCATGTGTCGCCACGCGTCTGGACTGGGAGCTGAGCCGAGGGGTGTGCTGGAGCATGCCCGCTTATTACTTGCACGGAGGTGAGAGTCTAGACACTCGGTCGGGTAGAACCCAGGGAGCGTGGGTCGCCACGCATTCGGACTGAGAGCCAAGATGAGGGTTTGCGGGTGTATGCCGGCTTATAACTCGCACGGAGGTGAGAGTCTGGACTCTCGGTCAAGTAGAACCCAGGGAGCGTGGGTCGCCATGCGTCCAGACTGGGAGCCGAGCCGAGGGGTCGCGGGAGCATGCTCACTTATAACTCGCACGGAGGTGAGAGTCTGGACACTCGGTCAGGTAGAACCCAGGGAGCGTGGGTCGCCACGCGTCCGGACTAGGAGCCGAGCCGAGGGGTCACGGGAGCATGCCCGCTTATAACTCGCATGGAGGCGAGAGTCTGGACACTCGATCGGGTAGAACCCAAGGAGCGTGGGTCGCCACGCGTCCGGACTGGGAGCCGAGCCGAGGGGTGCGCGGGAGCATGCCCGCTTATAACTCGCACGAAGGCGAGAGTCTGGACACTCGGTCGGGTAGAACCCAGGGAGCGTGGGTCGCCACGCGTCCGGACTGGGAGCCGAGCCAAGGGGTGCGCGGAAGCATGCCCGCTTATAACTCGCACGGAGGCGAGTGTCTGGACACTCGGTCGGGTAGAACCCAGGGAGCGTGGGTTGCCACGCGTCCGGACTGGGAGCCGAGCCGAGGGGTGCGCGGCAGCATGCCCGCTTATAACTCGCACGGAGACGAGAGTCTGGAGTGCCTGCAGATTAACCAAGAACCACATCCTTCCATTATCTTTACAGGGTTTCGAAGTACAACTATCTATCAAGCCCTCACTCTGCCTCTCGATATGGTTGGAGATGAATAACACTCTAGGGCCGATCGAGCTTCCTTCCTTGCTAATTCTCTAGGTAGTATGCTCCTGTGACCAGCTTCTGAACAACCCTGAAGGACCCTCCCCATTGAGGCTCTAGCTTACTGACATCCCCGACCGGCTTGACTCTTTTTCAGACGAGATCCCCGACCTGGAACGCCCTCGGCAACACCTTTCGATTATACCTTTGCTTCATTCTCTGGCGATAGGCAAACATCCGAGCGGTTGCCTTTTCTCGGATCTCTTCGACTATGTCCTGCTCCAGATGCCTCCTTTCCGAGTTATCTTCGTCGTAGGCCTTTCTCCAATCAGATTTGCATCCGACTTTGACTGGTACCATAGCCTCACTTCCGTAGACCAGCTAGAAGGGTGTGTGGTCCGTAGTTTCTTTTGGCGTGGTTCGCTGAGCCCACAAGACACTCGGCAGCTCGTCTACCCAGGTTCCCCCTGCATGGTCCAACTTGGTCTTCAAGCCCCTCAGGAGCTCCCGATTGGCCACTTCTGCTTGGTCGTTACTCTGTGGGTATGTCACAGAAGTGAAGGTCTGCTGAATGTCGTAGGTCGAGCACCATTCTTGTATTTTCTGACCCTTGAATTGCCTTCCATTGTCCGAGACGAGCTTGTGAGGAATCCCATATCGACACAAGATGTTCTTCCATAAGAACTTGATCATGACTTGCTCAGTGATACGCGCCAAGGCCTCGGCTTCTATCTATTTGGAAAAGTAATCGACAGCCACCAGTAGGAATCTCTTCTGAGCCACAGCGGTCGGGAAAGGCCCTACGATGTCCATGCTCTATTGATCGAATGGACAGGAGACTACTGCTGCCTTCATCATTTCTAGGGGTCGGTGAGGGAGGCAGTGACGCTTCTGACAGGACAGGCATGTGGAGACCATCCGGTCGGCGTCCTTTTACAGAGTTGGCCAGCAGTAGTACCCGGCCAGCAGCGCCTTCCGGGCCATGGCCCGAGCCATGACTTCCATAGACTCCCATATGTATCTCCCTCAGCACATAATCAGCATCTTCCTCGCCCAAGCACTTGAGTAGAGGTCGGGCGAAGGCCCTCTTATACAACACATCCCCGACCATTGAGTATTGGATCGCTCGCCTTCTGAGGAGTCGAGCTTCCTCCCGGTCGGCTGGGAGGACCCCCTCTATTAGGTAAGTGATAAGCGACGTTCTCCAATCTATCCCAAGCTCCAGCTCAGCCTGCTGTTCTATATTCATTACCATAATCACCTGACTGCTCGACTGAGGAAGCACCTAAGAGCCTACCGAGTTGGCCAACTTGTCTGCCCTTAGGTTGCTTTCCCTGGGCATTTTCTGTAGCTGCACCTCCTGGAATCCGGCTTTCAATTTCTCATAAGCTTCCACGAAGGCTTGCAACCAGTCACTGTTGACCTCGAACCGACCGGTGAGTTGCTGGGTGCCTAATTGCGATTCTGAGTATAGCACGACCCGAGTGGCACCCACATGCTTAGCTGCTTGCAATCCCACAATGAGGGCCTCGTACTAGGCCTCATTATTGGTGGCCCGGTATTCCAGTCGGACCGATAGATGTAATTGTTCTCCCCTCGGCAAGACCATCAGGATGCCAATCCCGCTACCTTGCCGAGCCGATGAGTCATCCACGTAAACTTGCCAAGCCTCTTCAACCTCTTCAGAGTGTAGTTCACTTAGGAAATCAGCCAAGGCTTGCGCTTTCATGGCTGACCGAGTTTGGTACTAGATGTCATACTCGCTTAGCTTGGTCGTCCACTTGATCAGTCGTCCCGATGCCTCGGGGTTGGAAGCTACTCATCCCAGGTTGCTGTTAATCAGGACCACTATCGGGTGCGCCAAAAAATAGGGTCGGAGCCTTCGGGCGGCTAACAGCAGCACATATGCTAATTTCTCAAGTGATGTATACCGACACTCGACACCTTTCAATAAATGAGCGAAGAAGTACACGGGTTGCTGCTCGGCTCCCTCCTGTCTAACTAACACCATGCTGACCAACTCAGCCGAGGTGGCCAAATACACAGACAACACTTCCCCGACGTCGGGCTTGGCCAACACTGGTAGCTCGGCAAGATACATCTTCAGCTCTTCGAACGCCTTGTCATAGTCGACGTTCCATTGGAACTTGGTAGCTCGGTGGAGTGTCTGGAAGAAAAGTAATACCCGCTCGGCAGATCGGGATATGAAGCGGGATAGTGCCATGATTCGCCCGGTGAGTCTTTGCGCCTCTCGGAGATTCCTTGGTGGGGGCATGTCGAGCAGGGCCTTGACCTTGCTCGGGTTAGCCTCTATGCCCCTCTCGGTAACTATATACCCGAGGAACTTGCCACTTCGCGCCCCAAAAGACATTTTGTGGGATTTAATTTGAGCCCATGCCTGCGTAGGGTCTGGCAGGTTTCTGCCACATCTGCCACTAAATCTACTGCCCGGCCTGATTTGATGAGAATGTCGTCCACATATACCTCAATGTTCCGGCCGATTTGAGTGCGGAATAGCTTGTTCATCATCCTCTGGTAGGTGGCTCCGGTGTTCTTCAACCCGAACGACATGATCGTATAGCAGTACGTGCCGCTAGCCGTGATGAAGCTCACTTTCTCCTAGTCCTCGGCTGCCAAGGGTACTTGGTGATATCCTTGGTAGGCGTCCAGCATGGAGAGGAGCTTGCTTCCTGCTGTCGAATCAACCATCTGGTCGATCCGGGGCAGAGGGTAGCAGTCCTTTGGGCATGCTTGGTTGAGGTCCCGAAAATCGATGCACACTCTCCACTTATTGTCAAGCTTGGCTACCAGGACCACATTGGTTAGCCAGGTCGGAAATTGGACTTCCTGGATGTGCCCGACCTCCAGCAATTTCTCGACCTCCGCCTGGATCACCTTATTCTGCTCCGCGCTAAAGTCCCGCTTTCTCTGTTTGACTGGCCGAGCATTAGGATAGACGTGAAGGTGATGCTCAATCACCTCCGGTCGGACTCCTTTCAGCTCTCTTACCGTCCAGGTGAACACATCTTGGTTCCTAGTTAGGCACTCTAACAATGGCTCCTTCAGCTCACACGGCAAACCCGCGACTATCTTGACTCAGGCTTCCTCTCGGTTGAGAAGCAACTGGACCTCTTCCTTGTCATCGTGCAGCTCAGCCCAAGGGGATGTCTGCACCACATTGCAGCTAGAGAAGGGGTGCGGGGCCTTCTGACTCTCCACCCGGACATCATCCACATAGCATCTCCGGGCCACCCTCTGAACTCCTCTGACCTCTCCGACCTTGTCGCCAATCGGGAACTTGATCTTGAGGTAGAAGGTCGAGGTGACTGCCCGGAACTCGTTGAGGGTCGGTCGGCCCAAAATTGCGTTATAGGCCGAGGGAGCATCCACTATCAGAAAGGTGGACCATCTGGTCCTCTTCAATGGTTCCTTGCCCAAGGAAATGGCCAGGAGAATCTGACCAATCGGCTACACCTGGTTCCCTGTGAATCCGAACAACGGGGTGGCCAGCAATTCCAGTTGGGACGGCTCGATCTGCAGCTGGTCGAAGACTTTTTTGTAGAGTATATTGACCGAACTGCCCGTGTCCACGATGGTTCGGTGGACTTGGTAGTTGGCGATGATAGTTGTGATGACCAGGGTGTCATCGTGTGGGACTTCCAGTCCTTGCAAGTCTTGCGGCCCAAAATTGATCTGAGGCCCCTGCGCCTGAGCGGTGCTAGTGCCGACTTAGTGGATCTCCAGTTGGCGTACTTGTGCCTTTTGGGCTCGGTAGGAATCTCCCCTTGTAGGTCCGCCCGAGATCACATGTACTACTCCTCGGACGGCTTTCTGCCGATTGGCCTGCTCCTCGTCCGTTTCTGTTGGATCGAGAGAAAACGATAGAGGGGGGGTGAATATCGTAAGTCGTTTCGGATTGAAAAAGAGAAAACGCAGCGGAAAAATTAAAACAAAACAGTACACAAACACCAAGATTTTACTTGGTTCGGAGTCGCGGTCGGCTCCTACTCCAAGGCCCACGGTCGTTGACCATTTACTGCGGGCAATTCTATATGTGCGCAAAACGGTTTACAAATAGATATTACAACTGCAGTATAGTAAACAAAGAAAAGGCAGCTCTTCGTTACCGACGTCCGGTGTGGAATGTATCTCGGAGCAGAGGGACGTCATTGGCGCTTGTATCTCGAGTTGAGAGGTTTCTGGAGCGAAGCGCTTGAGTAGAAGAGCGTGTTTGCGTTGGAAGAAGTTGTTGTCCGAAGCCTTGGGGTCGAGGGGCTTTTTATAGCCTCTCGGGGCGCCCTGATCGTTGGGGGCACCCCCCCCCCCCCACGTGTCACCCGATCCGAGCAAGTCTCGGTCAGCTCTTATCCCACTCGAATAGGGCTAAGGGTTGATTGTGGTGGCGCCCGGGACGCTGGGGGCGCCCTGGTTGACCCTTTCAGCGGGCTTCTCGGCTGGATAAAGTTTATCCTCTTTGTTGGCTTGAGCCCGGGGTGCCCTGGGCACTGGGGGCGCCCGAGAGCACGGGGGCGCCCCGCCCAGCAAGCTTCCGAAGTGAACTCTTGCTTAGCTTGTTTTGCCTTGACCTTGGGGGCGCCCGGGACACTGGGGGCGCCCTGCTCAGCTGCTGCCTCTCTCCTTTGAGGCGTTCTGAGTTGCAGACACTCATTCCTTCGGTTCTACATCCAGGGTTAGTCCAAAACAACATAGAGCAATCAATTATTAGTTTTATACAACCTTAGCTGTCTTGGTTCTGACTTTGGGTCTCCCAAATGGAGCCCTAGGTCGAACCGACGCCTATTGTTCCCTCGACGGGGAACGCGTCCTCACCTACTCCTCTCGGGAGAATTTACCTGTTGCCAACCGGCTCCTCCGGTTGGACTTTTGCCCAGCAGTCCTTCACCAGGTGCCTAGCTGTCCTTCGCCAGGTCTTCAGTTCCAGGCAGTCCTTCGCCTGGTGCCCAGCTGTCCTTCGCCAGGTCTTCAGTGCCAAGCAGTCCTTCGCCTGGTGCCCAGCAGTCCTTTGCCAGGTCTTCGGTTCCAAGCAATCCTTCGCCTGGTGCCTAGCAGTCCTTCGCTAGGGCTTTGTATCCTGGCATTCCTTCGCCAGGTGCCTAGCAGTCCTTCGCTAGGGCTTTGTATCTTGGCAGTTTTTCGCCAGGTGCCTAGCAGTCCTTCGCTAGGGCTTTGTATCCTAGCATTCCTTCGCCAGGTGCCTAGCATTCCTTTGCTAGGGCTTTGTATCCTGGCAGTCCTTCGCCAGGTGCCTAGCAGCCCTTCGCTAGGACTTTGTTTCCTGGCAGTCCTTCGCCAGGTGCCTAGCAACCCTTCGCTAGGACTTCTTTCTGCACACTCAAGTAACTTTATTAGATCACAAATGAACTTAACTTTGAATCCTTTGCCAATATCAAAACAAGGTTCGATATTGTGCTTCCTGCATCAACAATCTCTCCCTTTTTGATTTATGGCAACACAGTTCAAAGTTAAGTTAAAAACTTATAACAGTTTAAGCAAGAAGGTTAAGACCAATAAAACATAGCAATTCTAAACAATATAAAGTCTAAAACCAATGTAATTTTGAAAAAAAATTCTCATACTCCCCCTGAATAATTGTGTTATAAAACAACAATTAACTTAACTCTTAACTTTGACCTTTTCTCCCCCTTTGACATATATCAAAAAAAAATATTTATGGGTGAACAACATATCTAATAGGGATTTTTGAGTTTTTCTAAGTGCTTCAAGTTTTTGACATAGTGTTTTTCAAAAATAGAGTAAAAGCATTTTCACTAACAAAACTTTTTACACTTAGATAATTTTTCATTTTGAAAAGTTTTGCAAGCCTAAATTTTGTTAAACAACTTTTACTTAGAAAAAACATGCACTTTTGAAACACTTAGAAATTTTTGCAGCACTTTTTGAAAAAGAGATAAGAATTAGACAAAGTTTCCTTTCTCTCTTTCCTTTCTCTCCCCCTTAATGTGAAATTCTTCTCCTTATGTTTTAGACCATTTCTAAGATAAACTTTCATTGAAAAAGGGAAGAAATTTAAGGAAAATTTTTGTTTACTTTTTCTGCTTTCCTCTTTAAAAATACTCTTTTTGAAAAATATATTTTGAAAAAGGTTTAAGGGAAAAAATTGTGTATCAGAGCCTATGAGTTTTGAAAATGAAAATACTTAGTATAATTCTGAAAGTATAGCAAGCAACTTAAATTGTACTAAAGAAAAACTCTACTTTGAAAAGTATTGTGAAATTTTAAAAAAAAATTGTATTTGTAGGCAAGTCTTTTAGAAAATTCACGCACTTAGGACACTATTGCCTTAGAAAAACTTTTATTTGGAAAAGATTTTTCAAAAAAAAATATTTTCATTTAACAGATAGTGCATTTGGAAGAATACAAAAAAATGTTATGCAAAAAAAAATTTGAAACACATTTTCACTTTGAAAAAGATTGAAAAAATTGTTTTTTTTTGAAACATGTTTAGTATTGCACTTTAAAAAAATATTCGGACTTTGTAAATATTAGTGCTTTGAAAAAGTATTAGTACTTTTGCAGGATGTTATGCATTTTTGACAAATATAAGTACTAATAAATACTTTTGAACTTAATCTTTTAAGAAAAAATTTAATGTTATTTTGAAAACATAATACTTTACTTGGCATGGTTTCCTTTCCAGTCTGACACAATCCTAGGAAACCTTATTAACTACAAGAGCATTTCCCTAAGTGTCCTGGAAATTCTCCAAACTCAAGAGAATTTCAAAAAGTATTTCAAAAAGGATTTACTAAGCCACAAAAACATTTTGAGAAATAGAATATTGGTATTTTTAAAGGCAAATTAGTTGTATTTTCAAAAAAACTTTGAAAACTTGTGTATTAAAACAACTTATTTTGAAATGTTCAATAGTTCTTTTAATTTAACCTCCCCCTAAACTTGACATAGTCCTTGGAAGCTTGTTGACCACAAATATTCTTCCTCTGAGTCATTAGGGGTCCCCCCAGTGAGCATCTCCCGGGAGCATGGGGGCGCCCCCAGTGAGCTTCCGAAGCGATTTCTTTGCTTAACTTGTTTTGCCTTGACCTTGGGGGCGCCCGGGACACTAGGGGCGCCCTGCCCAGCTACTTGCTCCTCTCCTTTGGGGCTTTCTGAGCTGCAGAAACACATTCCTTCGGTCCTGCATCCAAGGTTAGTCCAAAACAACACAAAGCAAATAGAATATTAGGTTTATACAGCCTTAGCTGTCTTGGTTCTGACTTTGGGTCTCCAAAATGGAACCCTAGGTCGAACCGACACCTACTGTTCCCTCAACGGGGAACACGTCCTCACCTACTCCTCTCAGGAGAATTTACCTGTTGCCAACCGGCTCCTTCGGTTGGACTTTTGCCAAGCACTCCTTCGCCAGGTGCCCAGCTGTCCTTCTCCAGGTCTTCAGTACCAAGCAGTCCTTCGCCTGGTGCCTAGCAATCCTTCGCCAGGTTTTCGGTTCCCAACAGCCCTTCGCCAGGTGCCTAGCAGTCCTTCGCCAGGTCTTAGATTCCCAGCAGCCCTTCGCCGGGTGCCTAGTAGTCCTTCGCTAGGGCTTTGTATCCTGGCAGTCCTTCGCCAGGTGCCTAGCATCCCTTCGCCAGGACTTCTTTCTGCACACTCAAGTAACTTTATTAGATCACAAATAAACTTAACTTTGAATCCTTTGCCAATATCAAAACAAGGTTCAATATGGTGCTTCCTACACCAACAATCTCTCCCTTTTTGATTTATGGCAACACAATTCAAAGTTAAGTTAAAAACTTATAACAGTTAAGACCATAAGGTAAACAATGAAGTATAACTGTTTATGAACAGAATAAATGTAGAGTTTAAAAAAAAATTCTTTATTTCTCATACTCCCCCTAAAACCCTGAATACTTGTGTTATAAAACACTTAAAACACTTAACTTTGACCTTTCCTCCCCCTTTGACATATATCAAAAACATACATGGGCGAACAAGGTTTCTAATAGGGAGTTTTGAGTTTTACCAAAAATAGGTTTTTGACAAGGTGTTTCAAAAAAGAGTAAAAGCATTTGTATCAACAAACACTTTTGAAAAGTAAGCCTAAATTTTGTTAAAAGCTTTTACAAAAAAAATTACTTAGGCAAAATTTTGAATCCAAATTTCCCTAAAAAATTTCAACTTTGAGAATTGGGAAAATTTTATTTTAAAAGAATTTGCACACTTAGAAGAATATGCTTGAAAATACTTTGTGTATTTTGAAAAAAAACAAAATCTTTAAGAATTTTCTAGACAAGTTTTTCACCAAAAAAACTTTACTTAGGAACATTTGCCAACATTTTCAAAAAGTTTTTACTCAGACAAATTTTGTTTACTAAGAAAAATTTTACTTAGGAAAAACATGCACTTAAAAAATTTTAAACACTTAGAAATTTTTGCTTTTCGAAAAGGAGATAAAAAAAATTCCTTTCTCTATTTCTTGCTCTCCCCCTTGGCTATATATATCAATAAAAAAATATATTTTAAAATAAGTTTTAAGAAAAAGTTTGTGTATCAGAGCCTATGAGTTTTGAAAGCATAAAAATACTTAGTATAATTCTTGAAAGCATAGCAAAAGCTTAAATTGCACCAACAAAACTCCACTTTGAAAGGTATTGTGCAATTTTTGAAAAAAAAAATTGTATTTATAGGCAAATCTTTAGAAAATTCACGTATTTAGAATACTATTGCCTTAGAAAAGTATTAGTACTTTTTGAAAACTTTATATTTTGAAAAATAGAAGTACTTTTGATAGATATTATGCAATTTTTGAAAAATATAAGTACTTTTGAAAAAAATATGTATTTTTGAAAAATATGCAAGTACTTTTGAAAAAAAATAGATTGAGCCTTTTTGGAAAGTCTAAGTACTGTTTTTGAAAACTATTAGACTTTGAAAAATATAAATAATTTTTGAAAAGTATTATGTATTTTGAAAATATAATATTTTACTTGACTAGGTTTCTTTTCCAGTCTGACACAATCCTAGGAAACCTTGTTGACTACAAGGACATTTTCCTAAGTGTCCTGGAAATTTCTCCAACCCAAGTAAATATTATTTCAAAAATAATTTCATAAGCCATAAGAATTTTGAAAAATAAAATAATGGTATTTTGAATGAAAAATTATTTAAGTTCTCAAAAAGATTTTAAACGTGCAGTGCATGAAAACATCTAATTTTGAAAATGTTCAATAATTCTTTTAATTTGATTTCCCCCTAAACTTGACCCAGTCCTAGGAAGCTTGTTGACTACAAGCGATCTTCCTCTGAGTTTTAAGGTTTGATTTAAATTATAAGAATTATCTAATAACTTCAAAACAAATAATTAAAAAAACATTTCAGAAATTCTTCTTTTGACTCAAACTCCCCCTAAATTTGACACATCCTAGGAGTCCTTGTAGATCATGAAGTGGACCTTCCTCTATGTCTTTAGGGTTTATTAAAATCAAAAGAATAATTTTGAATAACCTTCTGAGTATGATAACTTTTAAGGAGATAAATTTTTGAAAACATAACTTGAAATGAAGATAATTTTTTAAAGCATAAGCCCCGAAGAAAATTTTGAAATGATAATGGTTCTTCAAAGAGATAGTAATATACCAAGGTTTTTGAGCCAATTTTTGAAAACCGTATTTTGAGATGATACTAAATTTTAGAGCATAAGGTTTTTGAGAATAAATCTAAATTTTTCGACAAAAAAAAACTCCCCTTGTATCCGACTCGTCTTGACTTTATCTAAGTGCTTGAAGGGTCTTTAGTATTGACTAGGTTTGACTGTTTTGACCATGTTTGACTCAGTTGACTATGTTTGACCAATCATTAACTAAATCAAACAAGCCCTAGATTATATTTAGAACGAGTCTATTGTGATATTTAACATGAAATTCAGTATTTTGAAACTGTTAGAGTTGAAAAAGTAGGGTACAGTAAACCGAATTAACTAGAGATAATTTTGAATAACTTTTGAAAGCACTTTGAGTTTTATTTAGAAGGATAGTGAATTATACTTTTAGGTCCTAGATGTCTCACCCAGTTCTACGTGATCAAGTATGTTAACCTTATGGATTTTTGTGAGACAGGTTTTGATAGAAGTAACACTACAAGAAAATTACTTTTCCGCAGCGCGTTATTAACAGCGCATATTAAAAGCACGCTGTTAATAATATTATTAACAGCATGCATATTGATTTGCGCTGTTAATACCATAAATTTTTTTAAAAGAAGAAGCATCAACGACGTACATTAAAAGCACGCTATTAATATTATTATTAACAGCATATTAATGTACGCTATGAATAAATAATAACGATAGCATGTAAAAAATTGATACGCTATTAATGCATCTATTTATTATATATGATACGCTACAAATAAAATTACAAATAATTACTATTTTATTGTTTTCTTTATTTTTTATTTTCCTTATTTTTTATTTTCTTTATTTTCACTTTTTCCTTATGTTTTTCTTTTTTCCTTATACCTATTTTTCCCGGAACCCTCCCGATGCCAATATATCGCCGCAACCTTCTTTCTTTCCCAAAACCCTCGCGCGCCTCAACCCATCGCCCTCCTCACCGCGAGTTTCCACCGCCTCCTCGCCGCTTCTCATCGCGCAACCCTTCGCCTCCTCCTAGCTGCTCGACTCTCCGCCTCCTCGTTGCCTCTTCAGCGCCATCATCTCCGGCTCCTCCTCACAGACGCCGCCTCCTCGCTTGCTCGTCTGGTTTGCTCGCCTCGTTTGCTCACGATAGCTTCTTCTTCTTCACGGGGGCGCTAAGGGTGACCGTTTTGCCTTTTTGACACACACACACATGCACATTTCAGATTCTACCAAATAATTTCTTAGGTCATTGGACTATATCGCTCAGGCAAATCCTTTCTTCTCAACCAACTACTTTTCTTGTCATGTGATGAAGGTGCATTTCTATTTGTTCTTTTTTTGTCATTCCTGATGCTAAAAGTCTTTGACCTCACTATCATGCACAGGGTTTGGTGTAGGGCATATGCGTGATATTAATACCAATGGTTCATATCCAGTCATCTTTGGTTTTATTGGTACTTACACTTCTTAACTTTTTATTAAGCTAATTTCTAATATTTTATGATAGTTTAATGTTTTTTGTTTTGATCTCATTTAATACCCTTCAATAAGCAATTATTTTTTGCTGTAGGAATACGGGTTTGGGAAGCACTTGTTGAAAATTGAAATGGATATCAATGGAGAAAAATATTTGTCTTATACCAAGAGACGGAAGGATTTGAAAGTGTTGGGAAATCAAATGTTTATGATGATAGGTAATTTGGAAATTCGAATAATTTCTCCATTAGATATAGGTTGTATATTTATTCTTTTGGTGTTTTTCAGGATCTTTGCTCTGGCTACGATTATGAGCTTTGTGCTCATTAATAATCTCCCTAAAACGGTTGTATACTTAGATTTCCTTTGCTTTCTATTTTCCTTGTTGCTATTGTGGATTTTTTTTGTAGTGTTGGAGCTTCATTTGTGCAGTTGCAATATTTGATTTGATAATTTTTAATGAATTAATCTACCAATTCTATTTTGAGTTTTCAGTTTCAATTGAGTGATCTTTGGTACTTTCCAGGTTCATTGTTTGAGTGTTCTTGTATGAAAATCTTTTTGATGGTATGTATATGGAAATTTTATGTTGGTCACAAAATCGGTTGATGTCAACATTCCTCTTTCTATGATTTTCTGAAATTTATCCTTCTCTATCTTTTTTAGTTCTTACATTGTTTATGAGCACTTCATCAAATTGAAACTTATTCCTAGAATCACGACTACCAGAGCATGTCTCTTATCGCATGGGATGTACAATTTTATCTTATTTTTCTTTATGACATAGGGAAATAATTTTATTATTTGATTGTTCTTCTTATTGTGGACTTATACTATATTACTATTACCTTTGTACTAAAATGCTGTATTCGTTTGATAACTTATTTCATGTTATTTTTTTTTCTCTAATTGTCATATCTAATTTATTTTTTGCTTGTCGTCAAATGAGATGATTTTCTTTCCTATTAATTTATCATACTTTTAGCTCATGAAGCCCATTGATTCATCAAGGAAATTCCAGTTTTTGCCATTTCATTTTACAGAAGCTACTGGCTACTGCCTACGATTGCCATTTCTTGAACCACTTAATATTTCATTCAAATCTCATGAGAATATTGAAGAACTCTTTAGAGTCAGAAGGTAACTTATTAACTGGAGACAAAACTCCTATCATGATTCCATTATGCATTTTTTTGGCATGTATACAGGAAACTAGATTTTTCCTCCATTGTATGAAAATAATCATTATACCAATGAGCACCTTATGAGCAAGACTACATGAATCTTCTTATTTCTAATAAAAATATAGGTAAATTCTTTGTTGTTTACTGTGTTGATCACATAAGTTTTTTTGCACATAATTATACTAATGCATCTATGGCCCTTTAAAGATCAGGCATAGATAATTGCTAATTTAGTTCCCAAGTTTTAATTGTTTATCAAAGTTTATATGGTGCTATTGTCGCCAATGATGTAGTAATGATCGTCATTCTATTGTTTGTTGGCTCTTTGTAGAATGTGAACATGAATTTTAAATTTGAAAGACTTAAGTATATGCCTTCTAGGCAAAAATCACTTTGGCCCCAAATCTTTTTGAAAAAGGATTTGGAGCCAAAGTTTTAGAAAATTTTCAATTTAACTCTACCGGAACTTTCAATGCTTTATTTGTTAAATTCATAGAAATTCTTATCGAAGAATATGGATATAGCCTTTGTAATTGTATTTTTTTGAGAGAAGTTCCTCGATCAAGTGGTAGACTAAACCTTTTGATCTAATGAATTTTGTTACCTATCAAATTCATTATTTCCCTAGCAAATATTGGAGTTAAAGTGAAATATATTAGTCTACTATGGTCTGTCTACACTTATTTATTGCTACCAAACAGTAAATCTTGATATGTGCGTTGAGTTCTATAACAACTTAACTTAAGTAGACGACTTTACATAACATCTAGAGTTAGAGATGTTGACATTATGTTCACATCCAACCTTATTAGAGACCGACTCGAGTTGAATTCCTCATCCTCCAAGTTCTATTGTTTTCCATTTGCCAGTCCACATTGTTTTTATGCTTTCTCTCATATTTCGGTAGACCTAATTTACACTTATTTCTTTGATTTCAAGTGGAATTTGACCGTCATTAATTTCAACTCTAGTAAACTCAGAGCTATAAACTATGTTTTGGACAAAGCTCTAACTTCATGCATTTTGCCAATTAACACTAGAGATCTAGCCGTTATGTGACCCTTCCACTCATCTTTCCATCATTCGAGATTGATGTTTACAGAGGCAACATCAAACCCTTGTTAAATTTTGACATATAGAGCTTAGATGGTTTAACTTAGTTAACATGGTAATTAGAGAGAATATCTTAGTCTAGAAGGATGGGAGGAAGGGCCTTCGATATTCGAAGATTGATGAGATTCTAGCTGAGACCGATGTTGACGTAGACCCCCTGCCAACACCTCCTCCACCTTTGACTTTCTAGGACCGAGTGACTCATCTCAAGGGGATGTCACTCGTGGATTTAAGCTTCTGGAGGATCAGATGCAAGAGTTCATGGATATCTTATGTGTTCAAAATGCAAGCCAGTAGGACCCCCTTACATGACTGATCTATCTTAACTTACATTTTCTCAGGACTTGTAGTTAGACTTTGTTTTTGACTATTATGGACTTGTAGCAAGTTTGATTATGCTGTACAAGTTAACTGCTGTACAAGTTTTCTTAACTACTGTACAAGTTTGATTATACAGATTTTTTCTTACATTCGTTGTACAAGTTAACTGCTGTGCATACGTTATACATTTTCTTACAGATTTTTTTGATTATACAGAAACTAAAGAACTTGAGTCGTGAAGATATCATTGATAATACTAAATGTAAGCTGCTTCATTGGAGTATTGACGGAGTTGTTGCAGAAGGTCGAATTGCATCCACAGATCCTAAAGTAAAAGTACATCACGTTCCTCTTGGTGGAGCTTGTTGGAATGTTTGGATTGATAGGGTGTTTGTGAATAAGCTGGACCTCATTCGACCAAACGATGAAATGTTGTTTCTCGAAGATGCAATAGGAAGCACAGTTGCTTGGTTATCTAAGTTTATGGTTTTTGACTGAGTCACTTTCTTTAGAATTATGACTAGTTTGTAATTTTGTTTTGCTACTCAGTTATTTTAGACTTATGACTAATTTGTAATGGTTTTTGCTAGTAAATGAAATGCTATTTTGGTAAAGTGTGGTGTTGATGATTAATTGTGATATAAATGTTTTAATTTTGGATGTTGTTAATTGAGAGAAGTGATGTGGTATATTTATTGTATTATCAAATTGTGTAAGATGTGTATATGTGAGATTTTAATTATATGGAATATATTAGTATCCGCAGCGCGCAGCTACTCGCTGTGGATGTAATTATCCGCAGTGTATATTCGTGTGCTGCGGATCCATTTATTCGCAGCGCGCAGCTGCGCGCTGCGGATAAGTTGCATCCGCAGCGTGTAGCCGCGCGCTGTGGATGCAATTTATCCGCAGCGCACAGCTGCACGCTGCGGATAAGTTCCGACTTTTAACAGCTTGGAGTTATGCAGCATTCGATGTGCGCTGCGGATACAATTATTGCGCGCTGTGAAAAGTCATTTTTGTTGTAGTGTAAGGATTTTATTTTGAAAAATTATGATTAGTTTTGAAAAGTTAAATTAATTTTGAAAACCATTTTAATGAATTTTAATTTTATTTTGAAAAAAAATGGTTGAATCTACGATTGATTGAAATTTGTGTTAGATTTGAATTTGACAAGAAGTAAATTGAATTTGAATTTCAAAAATTAGCTTCCAGGTCTTGGCGAGGCACAAGGTCTTCTTTGGCCGTAGCCTTATTGGATCATCAACCCTTTCCTTGACAAAGGCTTTTAGTTAAATTTCATTTTCAAAATTACTTGTTGACAAATTCTGGTCTAACTAGTTTGGGTCTTGGATCGGTAGCTTCGTCTAGTTTCACCAGTCTAAACAGACCAAGTAGAGTATACTTGACCTTATTAGAAGAGGCTTCCCTAACGTACTATCATCTCACCTCCACCCAATACTATGTTGTTCAAATTTCAGTTAATCGTTTTAGTCCTTAATCTAACCAATTCTAAATCTAAGCATAATAAAATATGTGAGAAAAGTAATCATCTAAGTCATGTCATAATTGAAATGATATTCTGGGTTTTTAGAATTAGCAAAATTGTGAATTAGGCTTTCTAGCATTTTGACCTTATGTTTCAATATTTCATCTTCTTGTTCCAATTTACTAATGTTTGCTTTAACTAATTTATAAGGTTCAATCATATTATTCAAGGTAAATAATGGATTTTTAAATACTGTAAATTTACCTTTAGATTTCTTTTTGGAGCTCTCCCCCTTGATTTTAGCCATCTTTCTTTTGCTTGATTGTTTCTTCAGTATTTTGTAGTGGTCGCGAGCCAACCGGACCAGTTTCCGAGGATCTCCTTCTTCGTCATCAAGTTCTGAGTCTGAGTTGGACTTAGGTACTGGTTGATGCCTCTTTTGCAGTTCTCTTGGAGTTTTCCCTGCAATGAAAACTATACCTTCCTCGACCATTGCAGTATCAGCTTGATTATTTAACCTTAATTCAGAAAATGATTCAAAATTAGTTACCGATTTTGTCTCAGAAAACTCGTTGTCTGACTCTAGTACGATTTCGACGTTGGGTGTCGATTCTGTCGCAGCTACTTGTGCTTGAGCCGAGAATGCAAAATGACTTGCCTGATCTTCCTTATCGTCTGATTCATCCGATGATTCGAGCATCACACCTTCAAAGATCTCAATATCGGAGATCTCTTCGTGTAGGTTGATTAGCTTCTCCCACATCTCTTTAGCACAGTTCAAGGGTCCGATCTGCTTCAATTCTTCATTAGTTAGGCCACATTGTAGGATTACAGTCGCCTTTGCATCTACCTCAATCTTCCTCAGAGTTGGTTCGTCCAGTTTATCCTAGGCGATCGACTTTCCATCTTCTGTAGGTACTGAAAACCCTGTTTGGATCATCATCCATAAATCCAGATGGGTCTTTAGGTGGGATTCCATTAGACCCTTCCAGGTTCTGAAGTTCTCGCCACAAAATAGGGGTGGGCGGACACTATTCCACTCTTGGTTGGCCATTTAGTTTATACCTTGTACACAAAAGAAACACCAAAAATGTACCAAGACTTGGTCTTGGATTAGTAGTGCGGGAGAGAAAAAAACATAGCCCAAAATAAATATTGCACGAATTTTGAGGTGGAATAAAAAATAATAAAAAGTTTGTGACAAAAAATTTGTTTTTGGAAAGTAATATATATTTTTTAAATCTGATTAATGGTGAAAAAAATAAGAGTAAAAAAATTGCTTGAATTAAGGTAGCACGAATTTTGAAAAAAATATTAAAATAATAATAAAAAAATTTTATGATAAATTTTCAAAAGTTGATCGTTTTATCAATTTTGACTTATAGTGAAAAAAATAAGAATTTAAAATTGAAAAATGCGTAAGAATATTTTAAACACACCTACAGATATTATTTATTTGAAATAAAGATCGAGTGGTGTTGCACCACCTCGTTTAACGAGAAAAGATTAAAAAAGATAAAATAATTTTGAAAATCTGAAAAACTCTCAAATTGGTGGTTGCACCAAATTTGAGCTTCCCCGCTCTGATACCACTTGTTGGATCGAGAAGAACGATAGAGGGGGGGTGAATATCGTAAATCATTTCGAATTGAGAAAAGAGCAAATACGCAGCGGAATAAACAAAACACAACACAAAGACTCAAGTGGTTTTACTTGGTTCGGAGTCGTGGTCGGCTCCTACTCCAAGGCCTACGGTCCTTAACCGTTTACTGCAGGCAATACTATAATCGCGTAAAATCTTACAAACAGTTGTACAGTAGTAAGTGCAGTAAGAATACAATTAAAAATTAACTCTTCGTTACCGACGCCCGGTGTAGATCGTTCTTCGGTGCATAGGGTCATCGTCGGCGCTTCTAATCTTGAAATGGAAGGTTTCTGGAGCAGCGCGTTTGAGTCGAAGAGCGTAGAAGCGTTGGAAGGATTGTTGTTCGAAGCCTTGGGGTCGAAGGGCTATTTATAGCCTCCTGGGGTGCCCGGAACGTTGGGGGTGCCCCCCCCCCACGTGTCAGCCAATCCGAACAAGCCTCGGTCAGTCGTTATCCCTTGACATGGTCTCGCTGGCTTGATTCTATCCACCTCGTTGGCTTGAGGCCGAGGCGCCCGGAGCATCCGGGGTGCCCGGGAGCACGGGGGCGCCCGGGAGCATGGGGACGCCCCCCCCCCCCAGTGAGCTTCCGAAGCGATTTCTTTGCTTAACTTATTTTGCCTTGACCTTGGGGGCGCCCGGGACACTGGGGGCGCCCTGCCCAGCTACTTGCCCCTCTCCTTTGGGGTGTTCTGAGCTGCAGAAACACATTCCTTCGGTCCTGCATCCAAGGTTAGTCCAAAACAACACAAAGCAAATAGAATATTAGGTTTATACAGCCTTAACTGTCTTGGTTCTGACTTTGGGTCTCCAAAATGGAACCCTAGGTCGAACCGACGCCTACTATTCCCTCGACGGAGAACGCGTCCTCACCTACTCCTCTTAGGAGAATTTACCTGTTGCCAACTGGCTCCTTCGGTTAGACTTTTGCCCAGCAATCCTTCGCCAGGTGCCCAGCTGTCCTTCGCCAGGTCTTCAGTACCAAGCAGTCCTTCGCCTGGTGCCTAGCAATCCTTCACCAGGTCTTCGGTTCCCAGCAGCCCTTCGCTAGGTGCCTAGCAGTCCTTCGCCATGTCTAAGATTCCCAGCAGCCCTTCGACGGGTGCCTAGTAGTCCTTCGCTAGGGCTTTGTATCCTGGCAGTCCTTCACCAGGTGTCTAGCAGTCCTTCGCTAGGGCTTTGTATCCTGGCAGTCCTTCGCCAGGTGCCTAGCAGTCCTTCGCTAGGGCTTTGTATCCTGGCAGTCCTTCGCCAGGTGCCTAGCATCCCTTCACCAGGACTTCTTTCTGCACACTTAAGTAACTTTATTAGATCACAAATAAACTTAACTTTGAATCCTTTGCCAATATCAAAACAAGGTTCAATATGGTGCTTCCTGCACCAACATTCTGTTTGGGTTCCACAGCTGTTGGGGCGGCGCTCTGCCCTCCGCGGCCTGATCCGTGCTCGGGAGATGTGTGGCGCCCTCGCCCTCGGGGAGTCGGGGCCCAGCCCCTCCCGGCCTGTCGGCACTCGTCCGTGTCGTGGGTGTGGCTTTGGTGAAACGTGCAATAGGGCCGCCAGTGGGTCGGTAGGCACCCCTGGGTCACTTGCTACACGTGCCTACGCTCCATTCCTACCTTCCGTGGGCTGCGGATGGGTCCACCCGGGGGTTGGCTATGCTACGCAGGGCTTGGGGTCGCTGTGTTAGCCACCTCCTTCTACCAGGCAGTTTGTGCTTCCTCCACATTAATATATTTGATAGCCTTCCCTAGTAGGTTGTCAAAGTCCTTCGGCGGCTTTCTGATCAACGATCGGAAGAACTCTCCCTCCTGCAGTCCTTGGGAGAAAGCGCCGATCCGTCACTCCAGCAAACTCAAGTATGGTGAAGAACCTGAGATGCTTAGGAACTGGATCCTCCAAGATCCAAGAGGAGAAGGGGCTACGTACCAGGGCGGCTGGAGACGCTTCGATTGGGGTCTTTCCCCTATCGAGACGTGGACTGTGCGTCTTACTGGAAGTGGACGCCTCGACCGGCATAGATTTGGCCTCCACGTCCCGCCCTCGGTAGAAAGCAGCAGGGAAGGGGGCCGAGCCCCCCTCGGGTCGAGCGGCCTTTCCCCGACCTCCTGAGGGACCAAGTGCTGATGGCTCGGGGAATCGAGCTGCCGGGCTACCGGCCTGCGACAGCCTCTGAGGGGTTCTCTAAGCCCGGGCGGCCATCAAGAGCTCGTACTCCTCAAGCATGACAGTCATCATGACTCGGTTGGGATCCTCCATCATGCACTTCCGATCAGGCTGAATTGTCCCTTCTTTTAGCGCCAAATTTGATCCTGTCGTGAAGCGAGGAGGACTCCCAAGAGTGAAGTGGTCCTCTGAGAACTATGAGCTATGGATGTCGGCTCTGACCTGCGAGAGAAGGACCGTTAGCAAACCCGCAGGGAAAAGTCCCCAACAAGGCCCTCCAATGGTCAAGTCAGCCCCCGGTGGTAGAAGAGCAAGAAAGCAATGAAACAGTGGAAGAAAGCACTATTGCGCGTACCTATGCGACGGGGAGCGGAGGGGCTTATATAGCCGAGGGAGCCAACAACTTCTACCCGGCTTGCCAATTCCTGTCGTAAGCGAGAGTAGGGCAGGGCGTGGCCAGTAGTGGCAGGGTAAGGTGTTGCATGCCCGAATAAGGCAAGGGGAACTGCCGACTCGTCGACGTGCGTCGTCAAGCGCCGCTCGGCCTAACACGAACATAGGTGGTCGTGGTTTGGGATGGCAGGAGGATCATGGTGTCAGCGAGATACCCGCGATTTGGGCCTAAAGTGTGTCAGTTCCGCGCCGACCCCGTACCACTTCTGCTTGTGTGATGCCAGAGAGAGAGTGGGCGCTCCTGAGGGTTATGACCATCTTCTTCGGGGAGCGTCGTTCAACGGCTCTGAGTGGAGTCTGGCCCTACGATCATTGTGTTGGGACCGGGTGCATGCCGACACAAACACGTATTGTAATTGTTACATAATTACATGCAGCGGAAATAAAAGCATGAATAATTTCCTAAATTATTCTAACACATATCATAAGCATGCAATGTGTTCACATAATCGTAATATAAAATTTTTGCAGAAAAGGAAATTACTCTACGAATTACCTTGCGTAACTTGGAAGAAGGGACGAGATCCAACCATTAGCGTCCCTTGAAAGCTCCGCCTCTATTTGTATCCACGCCGAGTATCGTCGGGATGACTTCGCTAAGCCACGAGTTTCGTGTTCACGAGAACTACTAGATTCTCCGTGAACACGACGAAAACCGAGAGAGTAATCAAATCGAAAGACTCACCACCAAGGTTGGCCGAAGAGGAAGATCGTCGCAAGGAAGAACTTCGTCGCCTTGATGCTTCTCCTTGTGCTCATGGCAATAAGAAAGAGGGAAGGCCAATGGCCGGCCAAGAGAGAGGGAGAGAAGAAGAGGAGAGAGCCCAAACAATTCTTGGATAGATCATCTTCCATGGCACCCCTTGGGTCCTTTATATAGGGAGAGGTTTCTTAATTCCCAAGCAAACCTCTCCTTGATTATGGAATAATTTCTCAATCAATCCATAATTAAGGCTCTCATGATCAAGCTTCTTCTTCTTGATTATGGAATAATTTCTCAATCAATCCATAATCAAGGCTCTCTTTCTTTTGGCATGATTATATAAAATTTATAAAACAAACCAACCATTGGTTCATTATATAAAAATTTATAAAACAAACCAACCATTGGTTCATTATATAAATTTTATTAAACAAACCAACTCATGGTTCATTATATAAAAATTTATATAAAATTTATATAACCTTTTATAAAATAAACCAATCTTTGGTCTATTTTATAAAACAAACCAAAATAGCCTTATCCTCTTATGGTGGTGGCCGCCATGACAAGAAGAGAGGAGGCCCCCTCCTTGCCGGCCCATCTAACCCCAATTGGATCAAATCCCTTAATGAATTAAACTTATTTAATTTACCCATTAAGTCTTTAAAAGACTTAGCCATTCTATGCTTCCGATGCGTCTGAAATAAATTCAGTTTTGACTATTGTTTGGACTTACCAAAAATAGTCTATCTCGATTGGTGAATCCAATTCTCAACTCATTTTAATCCTTCGAATTACTCGTTATACGTGTGACCAAATAGACTTTCAATTTATGTTGGTCACCATAATTAACTAATTTATTATAGAACGATCATGAGTGGCACCTAGTAGTACATCATATCACCAATTAATTGAAAGATCAACGGTTGACCTCAGAAATGATTCTGAAACCCTTCAGCAGCTATAATGAATCGTGCCCCATTCCCTTCACCATCTTATACCCACTTGGTTCAGGACATGGTCTATGTGTGTCAGTCCCCACTAGGCTGACTACGTCACACCTAGCCCAAGTA
>JAGFNQ010006767.1:0-29472 GCA_024364735.1 Boesenbergia rotunda | reverse complement strand
GTTTAGTGTTTAACCTTGCATTTCATTATTAGCTTTTGGCACAAAACCACCTCTGTTGCGTATCAAGCTTGTCTCATTCTTGGAGTTAAATGAATTTGTAGTAAACACTTGCACTTGAGTTAAAATTATTTACTCCTTGCATTCGGTTAAGTTCTTTTGCTCGATTAGGTTTCTTATTGTTTGAGTCCATGAATTGCCATTACTTGATCCAAATTTGCGTGGTTAAGTTTCTTCCTTGTCTTTGTACTTTCATTCAATTCTGATTGCAACCCCAAAACCCAAATCCTTTATTTGAAAACCAAAACATAAACGACACAAACACAAGTTCGAATCAAACACGACAACTAGCCCCGAGAAAAATACGACCTGTGGCCCCTATATTACATTTTCATACTTTTGATTGTAAAAGGGTTTCCAGCTATTCATTTCATTGATATTTAAATTTGATAGACCCAATTTCGTGACAATATTTAATATATCATTTGGGTCTCGTCAAATTTTTGGCGCCGTTGCCGGGGAACTGTTAGTTGACTTGTTTGATTTTTGCTTGTGCACTTATTTTATATCATTCTTGACCTACTTTTGTGCTTATTGCTATATCTTTAGATTTGATTTTATATGTTTATCTATTTATCTACTTTTACTGCGATTTATTTTGTTTTTATGACCAGGTCTTTAGGTGCTGAATTAGAAGATTTCGATCCTGAGATTGAGAGGACTTTCAGAGTCAGGAGGAGCCAGGCCATTCTTTCTGAGACTACAGATATCCCTCCTATTCAGACTATCTCCACTCACTCAGGCATTGACATGGCAGACCACCAGAGAACCATGAAGGAGCTTACAGCACCTGACGCTGCATTTCAGTACTCCAGCATAGCTTATCCAGAGCTGGGGGAAAGTTTTGAGTTAAGATCGGGACTTATCAATTTGTTGCCAAAGTTTCAGGGTTTATCTGGGGAGGATCCAAACAGACACTTGCACGAATTCCATGTGGTGTGCTCTACTATGAAGCCTCAGGGCATTTCTGAAGAAGACATCAAGCTGAGAGCTTTCCCCTTCACATTGACAGGAGCAGCCAAAGACTGGTTCTATTATCTGCCTACAGGACATGTGTCTAGTTGGATCGCTATGAAGAAGGCATTTTTGGAGAAGTATTTCCCAGCTTCCCGCACAGCTATAATCAGAAAAAGTATCTGTGGGATTCAACAAGTGGTGGGCGAGACACTATATGATTATTGGGAAAGATTTAACAAGTTGTGTTCAAGTTGCCCCCAGCATCAAATCAGTGAGCAATTATTGATTCAATATTTTTATGAAGGACTGCTGCAGACGGATAGAGTCCTGATAGATGCTGCAGCTGGAGGAGCCTTAGTGAACAAGTCACCAATGCAAGCTAGGGAGTTAATTTCTAATATGGCTGAGAATTCCCAACAATTTGGAGGCAGAGCCTTGAGCACCAGAGGAGTGGGTGAAGTTCAGGCAGTTCCCACTGATAACAAGGAGGTTAAGAATGCATTGATGGAGCTCACCTCAGCTTTAAAGCAAATGGAATTAAAAATGGAAAGACTAAGTTCAACTCCTTCAGTACCTCCACCCTCTAGTCAAGTGATAAGTGTGTGTGGCATTTGCTCTAGTCTAGAGCACACTTCAGACTCATGCCCCAATCTCCAACAGGACGAGACAGTAGCTGCATTAGTGAGAGGACAATTTCCAGCCAGAAACAATCCATATTCCTCTACCTATAACCTCGGTTGGAGGAATCATCCTAACTTGAGATATGGGAATGCTTTCTGCCAACAAGAGCCTCAAAATCAATCTTCACAGCAGCATCAACCGAACCTACAGCAGTCACAGCAACCTCAGAACAATCAGCAACAATTTCAGCCATCAAATCCGAGTTTTCAGCCTCAATTTCAGCTTAATTCTCAACATTTTCAGCAACAATTTCAGCCATTTGAACCTCAATTCCAGCAACCTTATCAAGGGCAGCAAGGCTTTCAATCATTCCCAGCTTTCCAAGCTCCAAATCAGCAAAATTTCCAGCCATCACAGCCCATGATTCAGAATTTTCAGCCCTACAACCAAGGGTTTCAAGGTCAAAATTTTCAGCCCTCGCCACCGAATTTTCCAGCTCAAAACCAGAACTATCAAGGCTACATTTCTCAGCAAAATTTCCCAGCATATCAGCCCTCTAATCAGCCATTTAATCAGCCGCAACAGCCCCAATTCCAACAATTACAACAAGATGATATCATTGGAGCTATACAAAACCTCGGAAGGCAAATGAGACAATTGGCTAATGATGTGAATCAACTTAAGGCTCAAGGATCAAGCCAACTACCTTCCCAAGCTGTTCCCAACCCAAAGGGAAATGTTAGCGCGATTTATTTGAGGAGTGGGAAGGTTGCATCAACTGAAAATGACCCAAGAGCTGAATTTTCAGAAAACAGGGCAGCATGTTCATTTCCAGCCCAAATCAGTGCCGAAACCACTCCAATTTCAGTGGATACCACCTCTAGCCCGTTCCCAACTCATTCCTCGAGCAACCCTCCAAATTTGGTGGCAAACGGAGAAGAAAACAGTGCCGAGGCCGATTTTACAGCTACTACTACGCAAAGGGCAGCAGGGCAGAATTCAGCATCTTTACCTCCGACCAAAATTGATGATTTTAGGGTTCCTTTGCCTTTTCCACAAGGGAGAACTCCAACCAAAAGACATGTGGAGGAGGAGAAAGCAAAAGAGTATAATGAGTTGGTGAAACTTTTTAGTAAAGTTGAAATTAATGTACCCTTGCTGACGATGATTAAACAGGTTCCTAAGTACGCAAAATTTTTGAAAGATCTTTGTATTCATAAGAAGAAGCTTAAGGAAAATGAGTTAGTCAGCATGGGGAAGAATGTTTCATCACTTATCCATACCATCCCTTAGAAATGTGAAGACCCTGGCATGTTCACTGTATCTTGTGAGATAGGAAGCACCACGCTACATGATGCTATGCTTGATTTAGGAGCTTCTATTAATGTCATGCCCAGGACAGTCTTCCAGATGCTTGGCATTGGCCCTCTACAGCCCACGGGAGTTGTGATTCAGCTTGCGGACAGAAGCCAGACCCGCCCAGCAGGGGTTATTGAAGATGTATTGGTTAAAGTGAAAGAGCTGATTTTCCCTGCGGACTTCTACATTCTAGACATGGAGGGAGAATATCTTGCACGTAGATCTCCACTTATCCTTGGGAGGCCTTTTCTGAAGACTGCCAAAACGAAGATTGATGTTTATGCTGGCACACTCTCAATGGAGGTGGGAGACACAGTAGTCCAGTTTAGCCTTTTTGATGCTATGAAGCATCCGAGGGAGGATCACTCCATCAGGAGCATGGATATTCTTGATGAGCTGGAGCAGACAGAGTTAGAGGCTGAGGGATTTTTACCCGATTTTTCTAGAGGAGCTATGTATTCAGAGGAGGCTGAGAGGTTATCTACTGCTGAGACTGAGGATTTTTCAAAAGATTTTTCAGATATACTTCCAGCAGGAGAGGCTTTTCTAGGTGTAGGGGATTGCACTGAGCCCCAGGGACCACCACCATTTCTGCAAAGTGTAGGGGATTGCACAAAGCCCCAAGGATCACTTATTCCAGTTGAGTGCTTACTAGAACATGAACCTGATATGGACCCTATACTTGACCAGGAGGGAGCTATGGACACATCTATCATTGTGGAACCTCCAGGTACTTTTCAGCGCGATCAGGTGAGTATTTCTTTTATCTTTTTGGAAACATCAAGAGAGGTACCACAAATTGATTTTATTGGCTGCGATAGAATTCTTGATATATCATGTGTGGGAAATAATTGGGAAAATTTCATTGGAGCATCCAAAATAGATTTCATTGATTATGATAAGTGTCTTGATGCATCTTGGGTAGATATTCATTGTAAAAAATTCCTTGAGATGCCTAAACTTGATTTTATTGGATGTGATGTATTTGTGGATAAATTTTATGCAAAGACTGATATTATTTTATTTCCTTCGTACCCTGCACGCTTGAGAGGGGTATTACATTGTTTTGCAGGGTCCAGAAGACTGCTCGAGTGGGAGCTTCATTTGAACAGACTGAAACCTCCTGAAATGTGTCCCAAAAAGAATAAAGAGGGAGTAGATTTTACTTTAATTCAAAACACTCTACCTCTTACATGGGTCTTGTATTTACATAATCTTCGTCCACCTGAACAGGTTGTAATTAAGTCTAAGTGTGGGGGAGCGATGCACAGTGAAGTTGAACAAAGGGAACAAGCTCTTTCGCACACCCAGACTCCTCCACTACCACGGTGGAGGCTTTTTCTTGACAGACTCCGACCGCCAGAAATAAAAGGGAGTTTGATTTTTGTTGCCTTTTCCTTTATTGCATGTTTTCACTCTTAAAATGAGTTCTTGTTAATAAATAAGTGAGTAGAGTAACATGACATGAATAAAATCATTGTAAATACCATGTCTTGTGGTTTAACACTTTTTCTTGCATGATTAGGAATAAATGTATCCCTCTAGGTTTTCTTATTGTCATTTTAGAGCCTTTTGAAAATAAATTAAGTTTGGTTGTCAAAACTTAAGATTTGAGATCATGGATGAAATCTTGGATGCTTGAGTACTACTTTGCTTTAGATGCTTGATTGAGGAGTTGAGATGAATCATTTGCACCTAGTGAGAATTAGCCTTATATTTGTGACACACATGTTATTAAACTCTAGAACTTGCTTAGGTTCTTTCGAAATCATATTTCAATGATTGGATCACATCTATAGAGGTTAATCCATTTGTTTCCCTTTCCATATCAATTTTGACAAAAATCATGTCCATTCCATTTTTTCTTTACTTATTTCTTACTCTTACCTTCACTTTTCTTTGGACTTGTTGTTTGATTTGTTTCTAATGTTATTTTGCCCGAGACGGACAAAGATTTAAGTGTGGGGGAGTGACTAAAGTTTTGGATGTATTTCATGTCAAAAAGAAAAAAAAATTTGCCAAGTTGAAGCCAAAAGGTGCCTTGGAGATCAATTGGAGAGCAAGATCTGGAAGCAATTGGAGATCACGATTCCTTATTACATTTTGAAGATCAAAGTGGCATGCAATGAAAAGGAAAATCTGCAATGCAAGAAAAAGAAAAAAAAGATGGCATAGATTAAGCAAAAGCTTGTGCCAAGGCGAAGAAAGAAAACAAAAATCTGCTATTTTGGATGGGGAATTGACTTGGATCAAAACTTGGAAGTTGGAATTGAGGAAGCTAAGTTCAGCAGCAAATTTGATAGAGTTTGAATTGAGGCTAACCAAATCTGATCCAAAATAGGAAATTTGTGCTAAATCTGATCCAAAACAGATTTGGATCAGTTGAGAGTTGGATTGCAAGAAAAATAGCCTGATCTGAGCTAGAACTGAATTAGAGGATGCAAGGATGAATAACCTAACAATTCTAGAGTTTAAAATTGAGATCGAGAGCTGGAATTGCAGCAGGAAAAAAAACAGAAAATGAAGTGAAGGCAAGGTCTGCTGAGCTGATTTCAAGATCTTTTGGAATGGCAGCTGTTCTTTGGTCGGAATGCTATGGACCAGCAGCTGCTCTTTGCTTAGAAGTCAAATACATCTTGCTAAATGGTTTGTGAGCTGGACAGATCTGAAAACAAGCTAAAAAAAAATCTGTGCCACTGAAAAAGAAAATTTTATTGCAGCTGAAAGAGAATTCTGAACTGCCTTGAATTTGTTGCTGCCGAGTGCTGCATATGAGGGCTGTGGAATGATACAAGCTGAACCTGGAAGCAAGCTGTAAGTGCTGATGTTATTCGGAAGCTGAGACAAAAACAAAAAGAAAAAAAAACAGTTTGTATCAACTTAAATTGATTGTGCCATGGAGGGAACTTGAAATTGTTGGGCTGAAATTCTCTACTAAAAGGTGATGCTAATTGCTTGAGAAATCAGAGCATTACAATAAGTCTGCCATGGAGCTAGAATCTGAAGTATAAAATGCAGAAATCTGAAACCAACTTGTACAATTCTGAAATTGAAGTGCAAATCATCAAGTTTAAACAAAGGCAGAAATGTCTCAAGGTTGCTGATATAACTTCTGTTTTCTCTGATACGAACTCTGATGCTAACTGGTCCGAAGTGCTCTAAATGAAGGTTGAATCCATCAATAGGTTTGAGAGGAGGAAAAAAAAACAGAAAACAGTTTGAGAAAAGAAAAAAAAGAAGGAAGAACCAAGTGGCACACCTTTGAAATTTTGGCACCTTGAAATCATTGAAGTTTCTCTCATCCAAATTGAAGATTTGTTCCACCATCATTCTGATTTCAGTAGAGAAAAGAAAGGATGAAAGAAAAGAAAGAAAAAAATCAGAAAAGAAGAAAAGAGAAGCAAGTGGCACGCAAATGGAAAATTGGCATAATGACACCAACAAGTTATTTTTCATCCAAATCAAAGGAATTACTCAAGATTTACTCCACCACACTTTTGATATCATTAGAGGACTGCCAAGAGGGGCAAAGCACATTGGAAACATCTTTGAGCAACCAAGTCTCCCACTCTATCAATTTTTCCATTTCCTTAATTTTTATTCCATTTCTCACCATTTTTCATGTTTTCATTTGTTTTTATAGTTGTTGATTCCAATCATGAATAAACAGTGGAGAGTAGATAATAAGCAAGCCTATGGTAGTGCATGAAACATGTGTGTGAGAGTGAGCTCCACTCCCGTCATCAACTTAGAACTTAAGGAGAGAGCCACCAAAACTTCCCATGAAAGGCTAGTGATTTAAATTCATCTCAATGACTCATGATAGATGAAAAGGCTAAGTTATTGATTTAAGGACAAGATACTAATCCATAGAGCTTAGATTTATGAGAATTGACGACCCTAGGTAATTTCTTTTCATTTGCTTCTAATTATGCTTAAGAAAATCTAGGGGATACATATTAAGTGTTTTCGCGAGACACTCAAGGTTAAGTGTGGGGGAGTTGATAAGCACCATTTTATTGATTATTTTAATTGCTAAAATACATGTTTGACCCATGTTTTATTGCTTAATTATGATTTTACCCTAGGTTTTGGAACTTTATCTTATTTTGGACTTAATTGCAAAATTACATAATTTTTAGATTATTTGGCCACTAATTTTCTGATATATTTTTGTAGGCGTGAAAGGATCCTGGACCTAGGGTATACTGGGTCAAACTTGAGTCGGATGTGAACCGGATCGAATTATCAAGCCTACGATTAATCCGGGTCGTCCGATTCAAGAGCGGCTAGATCTGAGCCATCCGGAGCGATCTGAAGCAATCCGAGCTAGGGTTAGGGTTGATCAAGCTCTATGATCAAGATCTGAAGGTTTCATCCCAATCGGAGCTAAATCAACCGTTGGATCAAGCAAGGAGGGCTCTAGAGCGTCCATTCACAGATAGAGTTGATCTGGACCATCCGTTACATATCTGGAGGATCCGAGCTACGACAAGGCAGATCCTGACCCCAGATCATCATCATAAATGTTTGGCTCAAATCAGATCAAGATCTGCCGTTGGATCTTCTCAAATCAATCACAGCCGTCCATCGATTCCTATTTAATCAGAAACTCTGCCCAGCTTTTCCCTGTCGCGTCCTCGCCGCAGCTCGTTTGCCTTGGTTTCTTCTTCGTTTCTTCTCGTTTCTTCAGCAATTTCCTCGTTTTGAAGGCGTGACCACCTCGATTCGAGCTCATCCTTGAGTGACAACAAGGAATCGGATGGAGGCTTAGCTTAATTTCGTTTATTAGCAGTATATTTGAACCATGTCAATTCGTTTCTGAAATTCTGATTAAATTTCTGTAATGTTTCAATTTCGAGTAGTTTTTGCTTCGATTAGAGTTCTAATTTAGTGTTTCTATTAGCTAGATTGGTTGTGTAATGAACTCTTGTAATTAGATCAGTTTATTTCGTTTCAATTTATTTCTGAAATTGGTTCCCTGTTGCGTGCCATTTTCAAATTCGCGTATCAGTTTGCATCTGCGTTTCCATTGTTTACTTTTTCTGCAATTTCTGATTGTTGAATTAAGCTAGCTCAGTTTTAATCCTTTGAATTCATGTCGCAGTTTTGTTCATTTCCATAGCTATCGAATTTGATTTTCTGCACTTAGTTTGTAAGTGCGTATCAACCCTGAATCCTGCACTCCCCATTCTATTTCTGAATTTTGACTTCAGCTCATCACTTGCACTTTAATTGTCTGTTTCACATCCATCCACTTCACACCAGCTGCTGGGGTAAGTTGAAATCAATTCGTGGCTGCATTCCTCTCTTCAATTCTCTGAAAGTTGGCTGTTTCATTTCTGCCACATTACTGTTGGATCGAGAGATGCGATAGAGGGGGGGTGAATGTCGCAAATCGTTCGGATTTCGTAAAGAGCAATTGCGTAGCGGAATAATTAAAATCAGACAATGCGAACACCAAGATTTTTACTTGGTTCGGAGCCTGGGTCGACTCCTACTCCAAGGCCCACGGTCGTTGACCATTTTCTGCGGGCAATTCTATAAGTTCGTAAACCAGTTTACAATTATTGAATACAGAATAAGTGCAGTAAAGTTATACAATAAGAAGTATGCTCTTCCTTTACCGACGTCCGGAGTAGATCGAAGATTTCGGGGCAGCGGGACGTCGTCGGCTCGAGTTGGGAAGTATCTGGAGCAAAGTACGAGAGCAGAAGAGCGTGGAAGTGTCTGAAGAATTTGATTGTTGAAGAAGAGGGTCGAGGGTCCCTTTTATAGGGCTGGGGGCGCCCGGGATACTCGGGGCGCCCCCCCCCACGTGGCTTTCGATCCGGCGAGCCCTCTGGTCAAGACTGATCTCTGTTTCTTCGGGATCACATTTGACTGGGGCGCCCGACGCGCGCGGGGCGCCCGGGTTGACCGGTCAAGGCTTCATCTTCTTCGCGAGGGTGAGCTGCTGCAGCTGCCAGTGGCGTGGCACAGTGGGCGCCCGCGACACGCGGGGCGCCCGATGCGCGCGGGGCGCCCGAAACATCCGGGGCGCCCCCAAATGTGCTGCTGTCGGGGCGTTTACTTGCTCTGCTGACTTTGGGTTGACTCTGGGGCGCCCTGCTCAGCTACTGCCTCGCTCCTTTGAGGCTCTCTGAGCTGCAGAAACACAGTCCTTCGGTCCTGCATCCAGGGTTAGTCCAAAATACCAATTAATAAGTTAATTTTACACAGCCTTGGCTGTCTTGGTTCTGACTTTGGGTCTCCAAAATGGAGCCCTAGGTCGAACCGACGCCTAATGTTCCCTCAAGGGGAACGCGTCCTCACCTACTCCTCTCGGGAGAATTTTCCTGGTGCCAACCGGATCCTCCAGTTGGACTTTTGCCCAGCAGCCCTTCGCCAGGTCTTGAGTTTCGCCCAGCAGCCCTTCGCCAGGACTTGGTTTTTGCCCAGCAGCCCTTCGCCAGGTCTTGAGTTCCTGACAGCCCATCATCAGGTGCCTAGCATCCCTTCGCTAGGACTTGGTTTTTGCCCAGCAGCCCTTCGCCAGGTCTTGAGTTCCTGACAGCCCATCGTCAGGTGCCTAGCATCCCTTCGCTAGGACTTGGTTTCCTGCACTCTCAAGCAGCATTGTTAGACAACAAATAACCCTTAACTTTGAATCCTTTGCCAATATCAAAACAAGGTTCGATCTGGTGCTTCCTGCACCAACAATCTCCCCCTTTTTGATTATGGCAACACAATTCAAAGTTAAGGAAAAAAATTACAACAGTTAAGAGCATAAGGTAAACAGTGAAGCATAACTGTAGAGTTGAAAAAAAAAATTCTTTATTTTTCATACTCCCCCTAAAACCCTGAATACTTGAATACTTGTGTTATAAAATAGTTAAAATACTTAACTTTGACCTTTCCTCCCCCTTTGACATATATCAAAAGCATACATGGGTTAGCAAGGTTTCTAATGGGGAGTTTTGAGTTCTACCAAAAATAAGTTTTTGACAAAGTATTTTTCAAAAAGAGCAAAAGTATTTGTATCCATAGACACACTTTTGAAAAGCCAGCTTAAACTTTGTTAAAAACCCCCTTTTTTTCAGACAAATTTTGATTACTAAGGAAAATTTTATTTAGAAAAACATGCACTAAAAATAACTTTGAACCACTTAGAAATTTTGAAATAGCTTAAAAATAAAATTCCCTTTCTCTCCCCCTTAATGTAAAACTCTTCTCCTTATGTTTTAGACCATTTTTAAGTCTAATATAAAAATATTTTGAGAGAAGTTTTAAGGAGAGCGTTTGTGTATCAGAGCCTATGGGTTTTGAAAGCATAAAAATACTTAGGATAATTCTTGAAAGTATAGCAAACAGTTTTAAATTGCACCAACAAAACTTTATTTGGAAAAGTATTGAAAAGATATTTTATATTTGTAGGCCAATCATTTAGAAAATTCACGCACTTAGAACAATATTGCCTTGAAAAATATTTATACTTTTGAAAACATTATAGCAGTACTTTTTGACAGATATTATGTATTTTTGAAGATATAAGTGCTTTTGAATCTTCAAAAGTACTTTTGAAATAAATATTATGCATTTTTTAAAAATCTAAGTACTTTTGAAAAAAGTATTTAGACTTTGAAAGATATAAGTAATTTTGAAAAAACTTAGACTTTGAAAAGTATAAGTAATTTTTGAAAAGAATTATGCATTTTGAACACAAAATATTTTACTTGACTAGGTTTATTTTCCAGTCTGACACAATCCTAGGAAACCTTGTTGACTACAAGGACATTTTCCTAAGTGTCCTGGAAAATTTTCTCCAACCCAAGTAAATATTATAAAATTAATTTCATAAGCCACAAGAGTTTTGTAAAATAATAGTATTTTGACAGAAAAATTATTTAAGTTTTCAAAAGGATTTTGAACTTGCAGTGCATGAAAACATATAATTTTGAAAATTTCAATAATTCTTTTAATTTCATCTCCCCCTAAACTTGACCTAGTCCTAGGAAGCTTGTTGACTACAAGCGATCTTCCTCTGAGTTTTAGGGTTTGATTTAAATTATAAGAATTATCTAATAACTTCAAAACAAATAATTACCAAAAAAAAATTTCAGAAATTCTTCTTTTGAATCAAACTCCCCCTAAATTTGACACATCCTAGGAGTCCTAGTAGATCATGAAGTGGACCTTCCTCTGTGTCTTTAGGGTTTATTAACAACAAAAGAATAATTTTGAATAATCTTCTGAGTATGAAACTTTCAAGGAGATAAATTTTTGAAAACTCAATTTGGAATAACACAGTTTAAAAAATTTGAAATGATAATAATTTTTCCAAAGCGATAGTAATATATTAAGGTTTTTGAATCAACTTTTGAAAGCCTTATTTTTGAGATGAAAATAAGTTTTAAAGCATAAGGATTTTGAGAAATCTAAAAAAACATTAAGAAGAACTCCCCCTGTCTCCGACATAGACTGACTTTATCTAAGACCTTAGTGTTGACTAGGTTTGACCATGTTTGACTCAGTTGACTAAGGTTTGACTATGTTAATCATGGTTTGACTATGTTGGGATTATCCTCTGAATTAAAACACAACATAAAAGAAATTTTAATTTGATCTTAATTTTCCTGTCTCACCCAATCTAGGGTTTTCAAACAGTTAGCCTTAAAAGTTCTTGTGAGACAGGTTTGAAGGTAAAAATTAATTTTGAAAAGGAATTTTTATTTATTTTGAAAAAAGTTATTTAATTTTAAAAACAGATTTAAAAAAATAAGTGTAGAAAGCAGAAATTTTGAACACTGATTAAGTGATTTTTGAAACAGAATAAGTTTGAAAAATAGAAATTTTGAAAACAGATTAGAATCTATAATTATTTGAAATTTGTGTTAGATTCGAATTTGACAAAAGATAATTTGAATTTGAATTTCAGAAATTGGCTTCCAGGTCTTGGCGAGGCACTAGGCCTTCTTTGGCCATAGCCTTATGGGATCATCCACCCTTTCCTAGACAAAGCCTTTTAATGAAATTTCATTTTCAAATTAAATTAGGTCATTTTCTGGTCTAACTAGCTTGGGTCTTGGATCGGTAGCTTCGGCTGGTTTCACCAGTCTAAAGAGACCAAGTAGACTTGATCTTATTAGAGTTGGTTTCCCCAACGTACTATCATCTCACCTCCTCCCAATACTATGTTTTCAAATTTCAAGTAATTGGTTAAGTCCTTAAGCTATCTAGTCCTATGAATAGCCAAGACAAAACTTCAGATAATGTCATAGTGAGGAGAAATTTCTGGATTTTCTAAGTTTGCAAAATTATTAATCAGTTTTTCTTGTATATCAATTTTAATTTTCAAAGTCTCATTTTCTTGTCTTAACATTTTGAATTTTGACTTTGCTAATATACATGATTTCATCAAGTTATCTAAGCATGCATCTATATCTAAATTTGACCAAGGGAGATTAATTAAACTATCAGTATTCAAGGTAAAGAGTGAATTTGGATATAAATTACAGTTACCCATTTTGGTTGGTTGCCCTGGATCTTTGTAACGTTTATCTGTGCATTCCTCTTTGTAATGCCCAAACTCCTGACACTTGAAGCATTGGATGCGACTCTTGTCTTTTCGTGCTTTTGGAGCTCGTTTCTTTGTTGCCGTCGGTGGTATCGTTTGAATATTACGAGTAGGACACTTAGTTTGGTAGTGCCCTCTCTCCCTGCATATGTAACAAATTATATGATTTTTAAAATTTAAATTTGTAATTTTACCTTTTGATTCCTTATTGGGAATCTCCCCCTTAATTGTTGCTGTCTCGGATCTAGATTCATCTTCTGATTCTGTGTCTGAGTCGGACTTGGGTACTGGTTGAAGCTCCTTCGTTGGTGGTTCTCTTGGAGTTTTCCCTGCAAAAGTTATACCTTCCTCGACCATTGCAGTATCAGCTTGATTATTTAATTCTAATTTAGAAAAGAATTTGAAATTGGTTACCGTCTCAGTTAATTCGTCGTCTGATTCTGCTGGTTCGATTTCGACTCTAGCTTCAGGTTCAGACTCTGACTCGGCTGTCTGTGCTTGGGCCGAAAGGGCAATATAACTTACCTGATCTTCTCCTTCATCTGAGATTTCTTGATGAAGATCGATAAATTTCTCCCAAAGTTCTCTAGCACATCCGAATGGACCTATCAGTTCGAGTTGCTCCTTAGTTAGGCCACATTGTAGGATTGCTGTCGCCCTTGCATCCGTCTCGATCTTCCTCAGGGTTGGTTCATCCAGTTGGTCCCACTTGATTGATAACTCATCTTCTGTGGGGAGGTAGAACCCTGTTTGGATGATCTGCCATAAGTCCATGTGGGCCTTCAGGTGGGATTCCATTTGACTTCTCCAAAAGTTGAAGTTCTTGCCGGAGAAGAGCGGTGGACGGGCACTGTTCCATTCTTGGTTGGCCATTTAAAATAATTCTTGCACACACAGGAAACAACAAAAATATACCAAGACTTGGTCTTGGATTAGTAGTGCACGAATTTCGAGGCAGAATAATAATAAAATAATAAAAATAATTTATGACAAATTTTTGAAAATGTTGATTTTCTTAATTCTGATTAATACTAAAAAAGTAAGAATTTAATAAAAAAATTGCTCGAATTAAAGTAGCACGAGTTTCGAGAAAAAATATTAAAATAATAATAATAAAAAAAATTTATGGCAAATTTTCAAAAATTGTTTGTCTTATAAATTCGGACTTGTGGCGAAAAAATAAGAATTCGAAATTGAAAAAGGCGTAAGAAAATTTTAAATACACCCACAGATATTATTTATTTGAAAATAAAAAAACGAGACTAATCGAGTGGTGTTGATTAACAAAAAGAAAAGAAATAATAAAAAAATCGTAAACCCAAAAAAACTCTCAAATTGGTGGTTGCACCAAATTTAAGCTACCCCGCTCTGATACCACTTGTTGGATCGAGAGATGCGATAGAGGGGGGGTGAATGTCGCAAATCGTTCGGATTTCGTAAAGAGCAATTGCGTAGCGGAATAATTAAAATCAGACAATGCGAACACCAAGATTTTTACTTGGTTCGGAGCCTGGGTCGACTCCTACTCCAAGGCCCACGGTCGTTGACCGTTTTCTGCGGGCAATTCTATAAGTTCGTAAACCAGTTTACAATTATTGAATACAGAATAAGTGCAGTAAACTTATACAATAAGAAGTATGCTCTTCCTTTACCGACGTCCGGAGTAGATCGAAGATTTCGGGGCAGCGGGACGTCGTCGGCTCGAGTTGGGAAGTATCTGGAGCAAAGTACGAGAGCAGAAGAGCGTGGAAGTGTCTGAAGAATTTGATTGTTGAAGAAGAGGGTCGAGGGTCCCTTTTATAGGGCTGGGGGCGCCCGGGATGCTCGGGGCGCCCCCCCACGTGGCTTTCGATCCGGCGAGCCCTCTGGTCAAGGCTGATCTCTGTTTCTTCGGGATCACATTTGACTGGGGCGCTCGACGCGCGTGGGGCGCCCGACGCGCGCGGGGCGCCCGGGTTGACCGGTCAAGGCTTCATCTTCTTCGCGAGGGTGAGCTACTGCAGCTGCAAGTGGCGTGGCACAGTGGGCACCCGCGACACGCGGGGAGCCCGATGCGCGCGGGGCGCCCGAAACATCCGGGGCGCCCCCAAATGTGCTGCTGTCGGGGCGTTTACTTGCTCTGCTGACTTTGGGTTGACTCTGGGGCGCCCGAACCATCCGGGGCGCCCTGCTCAGCTACTGCCTCACTCCTTTGAGGCTCTCTGAGCTGCAGAAACACAGCCCTTCGGTCCTGCATCCAGGGTTAGTCCAAAATAGCAATTAATAAGTTAATTTTACACAGCCTTGACTGTCTTGGTTCTGACTTTGGGTCTCCAAAATGGAGCCCTAGGTCGAACCGACGCCTAATGTTCCCTCAAGGGGAACGCGTCCTCACCTACTCCTCTCGAGAGAATTTACCTGGTGCCAACCGGATCCTCCAGTTGGACTTTTGCCCAGCAGCCCTTCGCCAGGTCTTGAGTTTCGCCCAGCAGCCCTTCGCCAGGACTTGGTTTTTGCCCAGCAGCCCTTCGCCAGGTCTTGAGTTCCTGACAGCCCATCGTCAGGTGCCTAGCATCCCTTCGCTAGGACTTGGTTTTTGCCCAGCAGCCCTTCGCCAGGTCTTGAGTTCCTGACAGCCCATCGTCAGGTGCCTAGCATCCCTTCGCTAGGACTTGCTTTCCTGCACTCTCAAGCAGCATTGTTAGACAACAAATAACCCTTAACTTTGAATCCTTTGCCAATATCAAAACAAGGTTCGATCTGGTGCTTCCTGCACCAACAATTACAGTTTTGGCTGTGCCAAGTTCTGCTACGTTTTTGGACTGAACAACCTGATTTCTGAGCATTTGTTTTAGTGTATCAATGAATGGTTACTGAATTTGTGTCCCTGCATCCAGAATTTCTGCATCCATATCATTTCTGCATTTCTGCACATCAAGTTGGCTTCCTGAATTCTTGCTTCCACTGAGTTTGATTCTGTTTTCATTTCTGCTGCATGATCTGAATTCCTGCATTCAAATTCTACAAGCAGTCCAACTCTGAATTGCTACATTCAACTCTTAATTTCTTCTTTAATTCCTGAACAGCATTTCACTAGGAGCTTGATTTCCAAGCTAAATCAATTAGTTTCACCTTGGAATGGTTAGTTTAAAGTTTAGTGTTAACCTTGCATTTCATTATTAGCTTTTGGCACAAAACCACCTCTGTTGCGTATCAAGCTTGTCTCATTCTTGGAGTTAAATGAATTTGTAGTAAACACTTGCACTTGAGTTAAAATTATTTACTCCTTGCATTCGGTTAAGTTCTTTTGCTCGATTAGGTTTCTTATTGTTTGAGTCCATGAATTGCCATTACTTGATCCAAATTTGCGTGGTTAAGTTTCTTCCTTGTCTTTGTACTTTCATTCAATTCTGATTGCAACCCCAAAACCCAAATCCTTTATTTGAAAACCAAAACATAAATGACACAAACACAAGTTCGAATCAAACACGACAACTAGCCCCGAGAAAAATACGACCTGTGGCCCCTATATTACATTTTCATACTTTTGATTGTAAAAGGGTTTCCAGCTATTCATTTCATTGATATTTAAATTTGATAGACCCAATTTCGTGACAATATTTAATATATCATTTGGGTCTCGTCAGTTTTCTTCTTGAAAACCCACTTGCACCCTATGGGCTTAATCCCTTCAGGTGGTTTAACCAAGTCCCATACTTGGTTTTCGTACATGGAATCCATTTCCGACTTCATGGCCTCAAGCCATTTGTCCCTTTTTGAACTTTTCAGAACGTCTTCATAACTGATAGGTTCGTCATCGCTTATGAGTAACATGTCGTTCGATTCACTTACGAGAAATTCGTATCTCTCTGGAATATTGCGTGTCCTATCAGATCTACGAAGAGGTGGTGTAGTTTTAGGTTCAACTGATAGCTCATCATTATGAGGTATTGGTTGTAGGCCTAGACTAGGTGTCTCTGTAATGTCTATTGGAGTTTCTTGAACTTCATCAAGTTCAATGCCACTCCCACTGTTTTCTTGTAAAAGAAATTCCTTTTCCAGAAGTACAGCATGCCTTGAAACAAACACCTTTTGTTCCAAGGGATGATAGAATTGGTAACCCTTCGTTTCCTTAGGGTATCCAATAAATAGACATTTATCAGACTTAGCATCCAATTTGTCTGATACAATCCTCTTCACATAAGCAGGACAACCCCATATCTTAAGGTGAGTTAAGTGGGGTTTCTTACTATTCCATATCTCATATGGAGTAGTAGAGACTACCTTGGTCGGGACTCTGTTTAGCAAGTAAATAGCTGTCTTAAGTGCATAGCCCCAAAAGGATTTTGGAAGAGTTGCATGATTCATCATTGACCTAACCATGTCCATCAAGGTTCGGTTGTGCCTCTCAGATACACCATTATGCTGTGGTGTATACGGCGGAGTCCATTGGGATAATATCCCATTGCCCCTAAGATAATCTTGAAACTCTTGACTTAAGTATTCACCACCCCGATCGGATCGAAGTATTTTAATACTTTTGCCAAGCTGTTTCTCTACTTCATTTCTGAACTCTTTGAATTTATCAAAGGCTTCAGATTTGTGTTTCATCAAGAACACATACCCGAATCGTGAGTGATCATCGATAAAGGTGATGAAGTAGCTATAGCCTCCTTGTGCAAGAGTTGACATTGGTCCACATACATCAGTATGTATTAGACCAAGCAATTCTCCCACTAGATTACCTTTTCCGGAAAAGGGTAATTTGGTCATCTTGCCTTTTAAGCATGATTCGCATGTATCAAATGAATCGGGTTCAAATGATTCCAAAATTCCACATCGGTGCAATTCGGTCATGCGTTTCTTGCTTATATGGCCAAGACGACAATGCCACGTGTAGGAGTCTATTCGATTATCTATTCTAGCACGTTTGTTGCTTACTTCGATATTGAAAATGTCACCGGATAAATCTAACGTGTAGATGCCATTGCACAAAGTTCCATTCCCATAAAGAACGCCATTTAAAGTTATGTAACAACAATTGTTACTAAAAGTTAAATGATAACCCTTTTCATTCAAACATGAAATAGATACAATGTTCTTTATTAACGAATGAACGAAATAACAATTATCCAATTCTAAGACACGTCCAGTCGGGAGCTTTAGCAAATATGTTCCGATGGCAACAGCAGCAATCCTTGCTCCATTTCTAACTCGTAAATCCGCTTCTCCCTTGACGAGTCTTCTTCTATTCCTTAGCCCCTGTATGTCATTACATATATGTGAGCTATACCCAGTATCAAGTACCCAGGTATTAGAGGAAATAGAGTGACATTCAATAACGAAGATACCTGAAGAGGATGGAGCATCGGATCGATGCTTTCTTCTTCAAGGACTCAAGATAAACCTTGCAATTTCTTCGCCAGTGACCCTCCTTGCCACAATGATGGCAAGTGCCTTTTGGTTTCTTTTCAGTCTTTTTGGCCTTTTTCTTCTTTCCTTTATTCTGTTCTTTGGCCTTCCTCTTAGAACCTTTCTTCGAGGAACCAACTAACAGAACCGCCTTTTGATCCTGCTTTACAGAAGGCTCTACAGACTTCAGCAGGTTGACTAACTCAGGAATGGTAGTTTCCAGCTTGTTCATCCGATAGTTCATCACAAATTGTGAATAACTTTTGGGCAAACAATGCAGAATTAAGTCAATACTTAGTTCATGATCCATTGCAAAACCGAGTGTGTTCAGTCACTCAATATACCCCAACATCTTTAACACAAACTGCGAGCAGAAGTGCCTTCCTGCATCTTAGATGTGAAGAGGAGTCTGGAGACTCGAACCTTTCAGATCTCGCCTGCTCTTCAAACAACTCATTAAGATGGAAGACGATGGTATAAGCATCCATATGCTCATGCTGCTTTTGCAGCTCAGGTACCATAGGGCAGCATGATGCAACTGCAAGTTCAGAATCGGCACATGTTTCTGATAGGCCACTAACTGGTCTGGAGTTGCATCTCTGGAGGATGTTGGGAAGTTGATCTTCAAGGACATAAGCAAGCTTTTCTGCCTTGAGGACTATCCTCAGGTTTCGAAGCCAGTCCATGAAGTTTGGCCCAGTCAGCTTATTGGTGTCCAAAATGAACGCAAATTCAGAGAAGACATGATCAGGTGATTATCCTAGAAATACAAATTGAGGTTATGTGATGAGAATGATAAAGAATGCATCAATATACATTAATTAAATTCTATTTATTTTTCGAATTGAATAACCCTTTTTATCAATTCGGGAGATCGTCGGAACATCTCCAAATAGGTTGATATCCAACCACAGATAAGAACAACCATGGCTAGAGTCCATCAAGTTATTCTTAGCTATGAAGGTAGGTAATTATGCTATCAACTAATTGAATGTTTGCATAAATCATTGGGTTGTTAACTCATTAACAAGTATGCAACAATATACATAGCACCCAACTGCACCTCTCTTTACATCGACCTTGGCTGTGGCACAACAAATCGATGCTCCAAGCTTAAGGCTGACCCATTAATCAAGAAATAGTTTTAATATGGTTGGAGCTCATTCAACCGTTTAGTCAGGCTTGGATGTGTCCAACAACCAAAACTAAGGATTGACTTCTGACTCCAACTATATTAATCATAAACTAATTCCATGGTTTGAATATGTTGAGGTTCAAGCCGGGCATGGATGTGTCCATCAACCCAAACGAGAAACAAAACTCCGGTTCTAACCATATTAATAGAAGGTGTTAGCCTTAATATTTTGTAAGGGTTTTTGGGTCTCATCCTTTTTATTTTATGCAAATTCATGACATATAATTATGTCATGTTCTAACGATTTCCTTAATAAAGTATGTATGTGACTTAATTTATCAAGTCTCATTAATTGAATTAGGAGCTGAATTTTTTAATTCTAATTTCATACTTTATTCAAGGAATTATTTTGGGACACAATTTCCTGAATTATCATAATCAATTTCGAAAATAATATGTTTAAGACTTTGATTTCTCTAAATCAAATCTTATTAAATTAAGAGATAGATTCCCTTAATTCAACCACATATTATTTTCATGAAAATCTTATTTAAGAAAATATACTCTATAGGAAACAATTTTCCTAATTAATTTTGGAGACAATAATATGTAAGAGCATCACCTCATAAATCAAATAAGGAAATTATCGTTTGAGAATCACCTCAAAAATTTCCAAGATTTGATCACATATTTTATTTATGGAAAATTAATATCAATAATTTAATTTGAATGGCTCCCCGAGGCTCAATACAAATTAAACATTTGACAATTTAAATTCAATTTAGGAAATTTAATTATAACAACTAACTTTAAATTAGACGGCTCCCCAAGGCTCAATCCAAAATAAAGAATTTTTGTAAATAATTTAATTTCCAATTATAAATTTAAATGCCAATTAATATTCCCATAATTTGTCTAGACTTTCTTGAAAGAAAGTGTCCAAAATTGTGAGTTTTCCATAAATGGAAAGTTTCCAAAAATAAAAGGTTTTCAGAATAATTGTAAGTTTCTGGTACAAAGAAAACTTATGTTTTTCCAAAATTTTTAAAATTTCCAAAATAGGAAATTTCCAAAATTGGAAAGTTTCCAAAATGGAAAGTTTTCACAATTATCATAAAATTTCAGAAAGAGAGATATTTCAAAAGTTTGTGAAATTTCATGAGGATTTCCAAACTTTGAAATTCCTAAATTGAAAATTTACCATAATTGGAAAGTTTCCATAATAGAAAATTTTCCAAAATTGAGACCATGATAAAACTTTCCGCAAAATAATTATATGATTTGGCGAACACAAACCTCGGCTCTGATACCACTGTTGATACGAAGCTTTTAATAAATGAATGTTCACTATTTGAGTATACATGTTTATGTATTTGATTGAGATCTTAAACTCATTTACTGAATGTCCGCAATACAAGTCACAACATGAGAGAATTTGTGACGAATTCACAACTAGTGATTATCTCTACATGTGCAATTGTGAAGTATTGAAATTGTCCCTAGTCGATGAATTGATAAATACAGACACTATCAATTCTGTTGAGACTAGCATGGGTTATTCTCTAATCAGCTGATTCTCACTGGCTGGTGACATTGGGATGTCCGGAGATAAACATGAATGCTAGTTAAGGGAACTAGTTCATTGGAGTGACTGGCTGTAAAACTTCATATGGTAGTCTACATATAGATATGTCAGTGAAGTTTTTACTGCAGCATAAGTGCGATGTTCCTTTGACTTGCGGTGTTCAAGTCATCTTGGTCATGGAGACTTATACTTTGACATCTTAAGCAAGCATCTCCAAGGAGGTGTGGACCCAGGATGATTGGGTATAAGCCGAAGTGCCCGAAGATGTTTGAACAGCCTACAAAGGATTCACCACTCCTTGCGAGGAGATGTATACCCAAGGCCTATCGTTGGATTGTTACTCGAAGTCTCTGGCCAGAGCATGACATGTTCAGAGTATACATCTCTTAGATGCATGAGAGTAATTAGAATCCGTAGGACGAGAAAACATTACTTGGGCTAGGTGTGACGTAGTCAGCCTAGTGGGGACTGACACACATAGACTATGTCCTTAACCAAGTGGGTATAAGATGGTGAAGGGAATGGGGCATGATTCATTATAGCTGCTGAAGGGTTTCAGAATTATTTCTGAGGTCAACAGTTGATCTTTCGATTAATTGAGGATCATGATGTACTACTAGGTGCCACTCATAATCGTTCTATAATTAGTTAATTATAGACGGCTGATAAGCACCATTTTATTGATTATTTTAATTGCTAAAATCCATGTTTGACCCATGTTTTATTGCTTAATTATGATTTTACCCTAGGTTTTGGAACTTTATCTTATTTTGGACTTAATTGCAAAATTACATAATTTTTGGATTATTTGGCCACTAATTTTCTGATATATTTTTGTAGGCATGAAAGGATCCTGGACCTAGGGCATACTGGGTCAAACTTGAGTCGGATGTGAACCGGATCGAATTATCAAGCCTACGATTAATCCGGGCCGTCCGATTCAAGAGCGGCTAGATCTGAGCTATCCGGGACGATCTGAAGCAATCCGAGCTAGGGTTAGGGTTGATCAAGCTCTATGATCAAGATCTGAAGGTTTCATCCCAATCGGAGCTAAATCAACCGTTGGATCAAGCAAGGAGGGATCTAGAGCGTCCATTCACAGATAGAGTTGATCTGGACCATCCGTTACATATCTGGAGGATCCGAGCTACCACAAGGCAGATCCTGACCCCAGATCATCATCATAAAAGTTTGGCTCAAATCAGATCAAGATCTGCCGTTGGATCTTCTCAAATCAATCACAGCCGTCCATCGATTCCTATTTAATCAGAAACACTGCCCAGCTCTTCCCTGTCGCGTCCTCGCCGCAGCTCGTTTGCCTTGGTTTCTTCTTCGTTTCTTCTCGTTTCTTCAGCAATTTCCTCGTTTTGAAGGCGTGACCACCTCAATTCGAGCTCATCCTTGAGTGACAACAAGGAATCGGATGGAGGCTTAGCTTAATTTCGTTTATTAGCAGTAGATTTGAACCATGTCAATTCGTTTCTGAAATTCTGATTAAATTTCTGTAATGTTTCAATTCCGAGTAGTTTTTGCTTCGATTAGAGTTCTAATTTAGTGTTTCTATTAGCTAGATTGGTTGTGTAATGAACTCTTGTAATTAGATCAGTTTATTTCGTTTTAATTTATTTCTGAAATTGGTTCCCTGTTGCGTGCCATTTTCGAATTCGCGTATCAGTTTGCATCTGCGTTTCCATTGTTTACTTTTTCTGCAATTTCTGATTGTTGAATTAAGCTAGCTCAGTTTTAATCCTTTGAATTCATGTCGCAGTTTTGTTCATTTCCATAGCTATCGAATTTGATTTTCTGCACTTAGTTTGTAAGTGCGTATCAACCCTGAATCCTGCACTCCCCATTCTATTTCTGAATTTTGACTTCAGCTCATCACTTGCACTTTAATTGTTTGTTTCACATCCATCCACTTCACACCAGCTGCTGGGGTAAGTTGAAATCAATTCGTGGCTGCATTCCTCTCTTCAATTCTCTGAAAGTTGGCTGTTTCATTTCTGCCACATTACAGTTTTGGCTGTGCCAAGTTCTGCTACGTTTTTGGACTGAACAACCTGATTTCTGAGCATTTGTTTTAGTGTATCAATGAATGGTTACTGAATTTGTGTCCCTGCATCCAGAATTTCTGCATCCATATCATTCCTGCATTTCTGCACATCAAGTTGGCTTCCTGAATTCTTGCTTCCACTGAGTTTGATTCTGTTTTCATTTCTGCTGCATGATCTGAATTCCTGCATTCAAATTCTACAAGCAGTCCAACTCTGAATTGCTACATTCAACTCTTAATTTCTTCTTTAATTCCTGAATAGCATTTCACTAGGAGCTTGATTTCCAAGCTAAATCAATTAGTTTCACCTTGGAATGGTTAGTTTAAAGTTTTGTGTTAACCTTGCATTTCATTATTAGCTTTTGGCACAAAACCACCTCTGTTGCGTATCAAGCTTGTCTCATTCTTGGAGTTAAATGAATTTGTAGTAAACACTTGCACTTGAGTTAAAATTATTTACTCCTTGCATTCGGTTAAGTTCTTTTGCTCGATTAGGTTTCTTATTGTTTGAGTCCATGAATTGCCATTACTTGATCCAAATTTGCGTGGTTAAGTTTCTTCCTTGTCTTTGTACTTTCATTCAATTCTGATTGCAACCCCAAAACCCAAATCCTTTATTTGAAAACCAAAACATAAACGACACAAACACAAGTTCGAATCAAACACGACAACTAGCCCCGAGAAAAATACGACCTGTGGCCCCTATATTACATTTTCATACTTTTGATTGTAAAAGGGTTTTCAGTTATTCATTCACATCTAATTTTGAGGCCCACATTCGTGACACTTAGTTTGGGCTCGTCAAATTTTTGGCGCCGTTGCCGGGGAAGCAATTAGTTGACTTGTTTGATTTTTGCTTGTGCACTTATTTCATATCATTCTTTACTTACTTTTGTGCTTATTGCTACATCTTTGGATTTGATTTTATTTGATTTATCTTTTTATCTACTTTTACTACGATTTGTTTTGTTTTTATGACCAGGTCTTTAGGTGCTGAATTAGAAGATTTCGATCCTGAGATTGAGAGGACTTTCAGAGTCAGGAGGAGCCAGGCCATTCTTTCTGAGACTACAGATATCCCTCCTATTCAGACTATCTCACTCACTCAGGCATTGACATGGCAGACCACCAGAGAACCATGAAGGAGCTCGCAGCACCTGACGCTGCATTTCAGTACTCCAGCATAGCTTATCCAGAACTGGGGGAAAGTTTTGAGTTAAGATCGGGACTTATCAATTTGTTGCCAAAGTTTCAGGGTTTATCTGGGGAGGATCCAAACAGACACTTGCACGAATTCCATGTGGTGTGCTCTACTATGAAGCCTCAGGGCATTTCTGAAGAAGACATCAAGCTGAGAGCTTTCCCCTTCACATTGACAGGAGCAGCCAAAGACTGGTTCTATTATCTGCCTACAGGACATGTGTCTAGTTGGATCGCTATGAAGAAGGCATTTTTGGAAAAGTATTTCCCAGCTTCCCGCACAGCTATAATCAGAAAAAGTATCTGTGGGATTCAGCAAGTGGTGGGCGAGACACTATATGATTATTGGGAAAGATTTAACAAGTTATGTTCAAGTTGCCCCCAGCATCAAATTAGTGAGCAATTATTGATTCAATATTTTTATGAGGGACTGCTGCAGATGGATAGGATTTTGATTGATGCTGCATCTGGAGGGGCCTTGGTCAACAAAACACCACATCAAGCTAGGGAGCTTATCTCTAATATGGCTGAAAACTCACAACAATTTGGAAGCAGAGCCTTGACCACCAGAGGAGTGGGTGAAGTTCAGGTAGTTCCATCTGATAAGATGCTTGAGAGATTGGAGGAGCTCACCTCGGCTTTTAAGCAAATGGAATTAAAAATGGAAAGACTTAGTTCGACTCCTTCAGTACCTCCACCCTCTAGTCAAGTGATAAGTGTGTGTGGCATTTGCTCTAGTCTAGAGCATACCTCAGATTCATGCCCCACCCTCCAACAGGACGAGACAGTAGCTGCATTAGTGAGAGGACAATTTCCAGTAAGAAACAATCCATATTCCTCTACTTATAACCCCGGTTGGAGGAATCATCCTAACTTGAGGTATGGGAATGCTTTCTGCCAACAAGAGCCTCAAAATCAGTCCTCACAGCAGCCTCTACCGAATTTCCAGCAGCCTCAACAAATTCAGAACAATCAACAAACTTTTCAGCCATCAAACCAGAATTTTCAGCCTCCGATTCAGCCTATTTTTCAGCCATTCCGACAGCAATTTCAGCCTTATCAACAAGGTCAGCAAGTGTGTCCGACATTCCAGCAAGATCAGCCTCAAAACCAGCCATTTTTCCAACCCGCACAGCCCTTGAATCAAAATTTCCAGCCTTACAACCAAGGGTTTCAAAATCAGAATTTTCAGCCCTTGCTACAGAATTTTCCACACCAAAATCAGAACTTTCAAGGCTACAACTCCCAGCAAAGTTTCCAAGAATATCCATCCTCTAATCAGCCCCAACAGCCCCAATTCCAACAATTACAACACGATGATATCATTGGAGCTATACAAAACCTCGGAAGGCAAATGGGACAATTGGCTAATGATGTGAATCAACTTAAGGCTCAAGGATCAAGTCAACTCCCTTCCCAAACTATTCCTAATCCTAAAGGAAACGTGAGTGCTATTTATTTGAGGAGTGGGAAGGTCACAACATCTCCGAAAAGTCCAAGAGCAGAATTTTCAGGAGACCGGACAGCTTCTCCAATTCCGGCCCAAAACAACACTGAAATGAGTTCAAATTCAGCTGATTCCAACCCTAGCCCGTTCCCAACTCATTCCTCGAGCAACCCTCCAAATTTGGTGGCAAACGGAGAAGAAAACAGTGCCGAGGCCGATTTTACAGCCACTACTACGCAAAAGGCAGCAGGGCAGAATTCAGTATCTTTACCTCCGGCCAAAATTGATGATTTTAGGGTTCCTTTGCCTTTTCCACAAGGGAGAACTCCAACCAAAAGACATGTGGAGGAGGAGAAAGTAAAAGAGTATAATGAGTTGGTGAAACTTTTTAGTAAAGTTGAAATTAATGTACCCTTGCTGACGATGATTAAACAGGTTCCTAAGTACGCAAAATTTTTGAAAGATCTTTGTATTCATAAGAAGAAGCTTAAGGAAAATGAGTTAGTCAGCATGGGGAAGAATGTTTCATCACTTATCCATACCATCCCTCAGAAATGTGAAGACCCTGGCATGTTCACTGTATCTTGTGAGATAGGAAGCACCACGCTACATGATGCTATGCTTGATTTAGGAGCTTCTATTAATGTCATGCCCAGGACAGTCTTCCAGATGCTTGGCATTGGTCCTCTACAGCCCACGGGAGTTGTGATTAGCTTGCGACAGAAGCCAGACCCGCCCAGCAGGGGTTATTGAAGATGTATTGGTTAAAGTGAAAGAGCTGATTTTCCCTGCGGACTTCTACATTCTAGACATGGAGGGAGAATATCTTGCACGTAGATCTCCACTTATCCTTGGGAGGCCTTTTCTGAAGACTGCCAAAACGAAGATTGATGTTTATGCTGGCACACTCTCAATGGAGGTGGGAGACACAGTAGTCCAGTTTAGCCTTTTTGATGCTATGAAGCATCCGAGGGAGGATCACTCCATCAGGAGCGTGGATATTCTTGATGAGCTGGAGCAGACAGAGTTAGAGGCTGAGGGATTTTTACCCGATTTTTCTGAGGAGCTATGTATTCAGAGGAGGCTGAGAGGTTATCTACTGCTGAGACTGAGGATTTTTCAGAAGATTTTTCAGATATACTTCCAGCAGGAGAGGCTTTTCTAGGTGTAGGGGATTGCACCGAGCCCCAGGGATCACCACCATTTCTGCAAAGTGTAGGGGATTGCACAAAGCCCCAAGGATCACTTATTCCAGTTGAGTGCTTACTAGAACTTGAACCTGATATGGACCCTATACTTGACCAAGAGGGAGCTATGGACACATCTATCATTGTGGAACCTCCAGGTACTTTTCAGCGCGATCAGGTGAGTATTTCTTTTATCTTTTTGGAAACATCAAGAGAGGTATCACAAATTGATTTTATTGGCTGTTATAGAATTCTTGATATATCATGTGTGGGAAATAATTGGGAAAATTTCATTGGAGCATCCAAAATAGATTTCATTGATTATGATAAGTGTCTTGATGCATCTTGGGTAGATATTCATTGTAAAAAATTCCTTGAGATGCCTAAACTTGATTTTATTGGATGTGATGTATTTGTGGATAAATTTTATGCAAAGACTGATATTATTTTATTTCCTTCGTACCCTGCACGCTTGAGAGGGGTATTACATTGTTTTGCAGGGTCCAGAAGACTGCTGGAGTGGGAGCTTCATTTGAACAGACTGAAACCTCCTGAAATGTGTCCCAAAAAGAATAAAGAGGGAGTAGATTTTACTTTAATTCAAAACACTCTACCTCTTACATGGGTCTTGTATTTACATAATCTTCGTCCACCTGAACAGGTTGTAATTAAGTCTAAGTGTGGGGGAGCGATGCACAGTGAAGTTGAACAAAGGGAACAAGCTCTTTCGCACACCCAGACTCCTCCACTACCACGGTGGAGGCTTTTCTTGACAGACTCGACCGCCAGAAATAAAAGGGAGTTTGATTTTTGTTGCCTTTTCCTTTATTGCATGTTTTCACTCTTAAAATGAGTTCTTGTTAATAAATAAGTGAGTAGAGTAACATGACATGAATAAAATCATTGTAAATACCATGTCTTGTGGTTTAACACTTTTTCTTGCATGATTAGGAATAAATGTATCCCTCTAGGTTTTCTTATTGTCATTTTAGAGCCTTTTGAAAATAAATTAAATTTGGTTGTCAAAACTTAAGATTTGAGATCATGGATGAAATCTTGGATGCTTGAGTACTACTTTGCTTTAGATACTTGATTGAGGAGTTGAGATGAATCATTTGCACCTAGTGAGAATTAGCCTTATATTTGTGACACACATGTTATTAAACTCTAGAACTTGCTTAGGTTCTTTCGAAATCATATTTCAATGATTGGATCACATCTATAGAGGCTAATCCATTTGTTTCCCTTTCCATATCAATTTTGACAAAAATCATGTCCATTCCATTTTTCTTTACTTATTTCTTACTCTTACTTTCACTTTTCTTTGGACTTGTTGTTTGATTTGTTTCTAATGTTATTTTGCCCGAGACGGACAAAGATTTAAGTGTGGGGGAGTGACTAAAGTTTTGGATGTATTTCATGTCAAAAAGAAAATTTTTTTGCCAAGTTGAAGCCAAAAGGTGCCTTGGAGATCAATTGGAGAGCAAGAGATGGAAGCAATTGGAGATCAAGATTCCTTATTACATTTTGAATATCAAAGTGGCATGCAATGAAAAGGAAAATCTGCAATGCAAGAAAAAGAAAAAGAGATGGCATAGATTAAGCAAAAGCTTGTGCCAAGGCGAAGAAAGAAAACAAAAATATGCTATTTTGGATGGGAAATTGACTTGGATCAAAACTTGGAAGTTGGAATTGAGGAAGCTAAGTTCAGCAGCAAATTTGATAGAGTTTGAAATTGAGATCGAGAGCTGGAATTGCAGCAGAAAAAAAACAGAAAATGAAGTGAAGGCAAGGTCTGCTGAGCTGATTTCAAGATCTTTTGGAATGGCAGCTGTTCTTTGGTTGGAATGCTATGGACCAGCAGCTGCTCTTTGCTTAGAAGTCAAATACATCTTGCTAAATGGTTTGTGAGCTGGACAGATCTGAAAACAAGCTAAAAAAAAATCTGTGCCACTGAAAAAGAAAATTTTGTTGCAGATGAAAGAGAATTCTGAACTGCCTTGAATTTGTTGCTGCCGAGTGCTGCATATGAGGGCTGTGGAATGATACAAGCTGAACCTGGAAGCAAGCTGTAAGTGCTGATGTTATTCGGAAGCTGAGACAAAAACAAAAAAGAAAAAAAAACAGTTTGTATCAACTAAATTGATTGTGCCATGGAGGGAACTTGAAATTGTTGGGCTGAAATTCTCTACTAAAAGGTGATGCTAATTGCTTGAGAAATCAGAGCATTACAATAAGTCTGCCATGAAGCTAGATCTGAAGTATAAAATGCAGAAATCTGAAACCAACTTGTACAATTCTGAAATTGAAGTGCAAATCATCAAGTTTAAACAAAGGCAGAAATGTCTCAAAGGTTGCTGATATAACTTTTGTTTTCTCTGATACGAACTCTGATGCTAACTGGTCCGAAGTGCTCCAAATGAAGGTTGAATCCATCATAGGTTTGAGAAGCAGGAAAAAAAACAGAAAAACAGTTTGAGAAAAGAAAAAAAAAAGAAGGAAGAACCAAGTGGCACACCTTTGAAATTTCGGCACCTTGAAATCATTGAAGTTTCTCTCATCCAAATTGAAGATTTGTTCCCATCATTCTGATTTCAGTAGAGAAAAGAAAGGATGAAAGAAAAGAAGGAAAAAAATCAGAAAAAAGAAAAGAGAAGCAAGTGGCACGCAAATGGAAAATTGGCACAATGACACCAACAAGTTATTTTTCATCCAAATCAAAGGAATTACTCAAGATTTACTCCACCACACTTTTGATATCATTAGATGACTGTCAAGGGGGCAAAGCACATTGGAACATCTTTGAGCAACCAAGTCTCCCACTCTATCAATTTTTCCATTTCCTTAATTTTATTCCATTTCTCACATTTTTCATGTTTTCATTTGTTTTTATAGTTGTTGATTCCAATCATGAATAAATGGTG